>CM057816.1:78677191-78834691 GCA_030067965.1 Latrodectus elegans | reverse complement strand
TGACCATTTGCATATTTCTTGAACAAAGGGAAAAAACTAATTAGAAATTAATTTTAAAACTAAATATTTAACTATACAAAACTATTTAACTATTTGCTGAAAGCTTAAGCTGTGAAAGTGAGCATTTAAACAACTTTAACTACATAAAGGTATGAAATATGTTTTTTCCATAAATTAATATAAATCAAAACTAATACACCTTCACAGTCTTTAATGCCATGAAATAACAATTAAAAGCAGTTTTCATTTATGCACATTCTCGATTATAATGTGCGTAAAAAATAATTATGGAATTTTAATAAAATTTGATTTTATAGTTAAACATAGTTAAATGATACATATATAATATATTTTTATACACCAAATAAAAAAATTATTATTATATAATATAAACAACAAATAATAAAGATGCTATGATAATATATTGTAAAAATAAATATAAAGAACATTTCTTACTATGAATCACATATTCGAGATATAATCATACTGATTTGCAAATATTTAAAATTGCCTATATACATTGAATGAAATATGCCTATATGGATTAAATTTAATTCCCATCTAAATTCTGAAATAGTGATTTACATATTATTCATGAAAATTATTAAGCGTACGCCGTTGCTTAACTTCACCCATTAGTCAACAAATAGAACTATCATGAAAGATGAACTGAATGACTTACTTGTTGAATAACATTCGATAGATAAAATGCTTCGGCATTCTGATCATATGCCTAATGGGATGGGTGTATGGGGTTGGTGTAGAGATATTTTTAAGTTTCTCTCTTGTTACATGTGTGTGTGTCAGTACAACAAATTACATATAAAATTTCTTTCAGAAGACAAAGCAACTCAGGATTCTAAGAAACTCTGTAATCACCTTGATTATGTGTTCCTTTATGCGAAAAAATTGCATTTAATTATACGTCATGCGATGAGCTTTCAATGTTTTGTGGAATATGGGAACGTTTTTAATTGTTTATTATTTATTTTATTCAAATTTTATGTTTCTATGCATTTTATTTTCCTTTAATTTTTTTTATGCTCAGTTTTTTTATTTATATTATTTACATAAACATCAATGTTATAACTTAAAATTTTTAAGATTAATTGGGATTGCTGCAAAAAGAAAATCAATTGTATTTTTTCTGAAGGAAGAGAAGATATTGAAAATATTACTTGTATTGAAGTTGAAGAAAAACTTTTATAAAATGATCTTTTATTAAACTTTATTCTACCCAATGCATGTTATGTTTTATAAGGGAAACAATACAGTAAACGAAGGTATGTTAATTTATAAGCAACTTTTAACGATTTCATAATAAGTTTATTTATTCTAAGTAAAATATTTTGGACAGTATTTAAATAAAAATGATTAACATCATATTAATCATTTTTATTTAAATACTGTCCAGTGTAATTTTTGTGTAATTTTTCTTCATTTTTCCATTTCCTATGGTGAATATATATTTTTATCAAATAATTTACTTACATGTACTTATAGTCACAGACATTATATAAATTCCTGACTATTTATTGAATATAGTTTTCTTTTCTTAACGAAAAAATATTAAATAAATCTCAAGTCTTATGGGGAATATCTTTACGTATTCGTTAGTAAGATAAAATTTAAACAATCGCATAAATTTGTAAATTATTTTTTTTAATTTACAAAAAGAAAGGGATATAGCTTTATTTAATACCTAATTTGGCCACCTAGCTTCACTGCTAATATTATTTTTGCATTTTTTAATAATAGATATATCAATATGCCATTTTTAATTTAATTAAATGTGATATTTTTCCGCCTGTAAATATATGAGTAAAATAAATTCGAATCACTTAATTAAAAACATTAAGTAAATTGACTTTCTTAATATATTTGTAAGATTAAATTTTTTAAATAATAAATTTCGGCAATTATAATATTAACTTGTATTTGATTTTGGAAAAGTTATAAATCATTATGTTTAAAAGCAAATTCAATTTTCGCAGTTAAACAAATACTATAATTTCTTAAGCTCTTACAGTGAAATAAAATTTAAATACTCAAGAAATATAATTTCTTGTGTGTGTGTGTTTTTGTTTCCTGATTATTATTAATATCACTACTTAATATATTTTGATAAGCATATAAGACTCTTTTTAAGGGTATTTTATTTGTTACAGAATAGAAATGATGTGTTAATGTAAAATAAAAAAACAAACATGTGCAATAAGCAAACCATTTTATTTCCCAAGTTAGTGCCGTGCTTTTTTTTAGTATAAACAGTACAATTTGGTATGAAGTATAGTAAATTTCAATATAAGTATTTTTTTCCAGTTTATATTTTCTTCCGTTCTACAAGCACCTGTAATTAAATGTTAAAAATAAGAATTGCAACACCAAAAACATAAAAACTGCGTACTGCATAGTGAGATATTCAATAGCTTTTTTATATATGTTATATAAAAATATTCAACATGCATATGTTCTTATATTCTTTTGCAATATAGGAAAAATAAGATTAGAATTAAAATTAAAATTTTTATTTCTTATAATTTTGGATTCTTCATTTTTTAAATGTATCATTTAAATTTTTATGTTAATTTTATAGAAGCTATCAAAATTTTGGCTTACATTTATTTCAAAATCCGACAAATTTATTACTTTAATGTGAAACAATTCATCAATTTCCATTTTATAATATAATTTAAATTATGAAACAGAATAAATGTTTAATACAAGCAAAATAGTTTGCAAAAAACATCTTATTTTTGGGCATATTATTAGCAAACAAACTTTGAATTCAATGCAAAGTGTTGTTAAAATAAAAATTCTATTTCTTAATTTTGAAGTTAAATTTTTATGTTTCGACAATTGTCAATTAGGTACATAATGATTTATTTTCAAAATGCATCTTTTTTAATATGAACTTAATTGAAATTAGAATAAAAAATTTTAACTTTCAAAAGTTAAGAAGGGTATGCTCAGAGAAAAATTTTAATAATGTTAATCATAGCATTTAAAATTTGACTTTATTCTTTCTAACAATAATTTGCTATTTTTGTAAGTATAAGCACATATTCAGCTATCTGATTACACTTAACTTTTAATTTAATAACTTATTATATTATTGTATTTGTTATTATTAATATTTAAACATATTAATATTAATAATATATTAATATTAATAATATTTAAACATATTAATATTAATAATATTTAAACATATTAATATTAATAATATTTAAACATATTAATATTAATAATAACAAATACAAAAATAATATTTAAAAATATTAATATTCAATTATTTCGTTAAGTTTTTAGTAAAGATTGTTGCATATGAATGTAGTGAATTTGTTGGAAATATGTTGTTTAAGTGATGCATGCTTTAATTTTGCATTTATTATAGGTTGACTACATTTGAAAAATAATGATACTCACATTTAACAATAGTCACAGCAAAATATTCTCAATAGTTAACCAAGGTTTTGGGCTAAATTATGAAAAAAATGTGTTAATGTTCTCACATTTTGGATACGAATATATTTTTCAGATAAAAGATCATGATATGTATCGTTAGTATAATTTGCACCAAAGCTTTCTTTAAAATTAAACAGAGGTTTAATAAATATCTAAATATAATCATGGATATTAGCATACAAAAAGAGTTATTTATCTGACTTATTATAAATAATGAAAATATAAAATATAAAATCTAATATTAATAAATTATTTGTGTTAATCATTAATTCCTAAAGCATATATGATGTTATTTTAAATAATACAGTTATATACATTAAAAAAAATACAGTTATATACATTAAATATTTTTTTAATTTTAAAATAATTAAGATATCATGTAACAAGTGATAACAAAACAACATACTGCGCTAAATAAAATTACACATTGAATATTTAATATGACTCGTAATTTATTAATAACTAAAATTATTTACTAATAAATAAGAAAATACATTTTAAAAGATATTTACAAAAAATTGTGTGGAAAATACATATGTAGATGTTATTTAATATATCCTGTTGATTTAGAATAATACATGTTTTTTTATTAACAAGATATGATTGCTTCTTATTTGATTTTATTGAAATAAATTAAAATGTTAGGCTTTAGTGTATGTTGTGTGGTAAATTTTAGAGATGTTTAACCTGATGAAAGGGGAAAATAAGCTAGTTACAATATTTGTTACACAGAATTTATATTTGATGCTTCTGAACATAGCTAGTATTATCTCCATGTAAAATTTCTCAATTCTTCATATTATTAATTTTTTGAATTTTTTCATTTTCAATTTTTGCTAAACCTTCATTATTTTCAAAAGTGAAATTATAATTTTTTATATACTTACCATCACTTGCGAGGCCTAAAAAAACGAGCAAATATATTTAAGTAATTTGCTTTACGTAAATTATAATAGTATATCATGGAATAACTTTCTAACAATTCGCATTAAATATTTATGTATTATACCAATAAGCATTGTATTCCTTTAGAATACAGTGTTTGAAATTTTGAATAAAATTGTTTCTGATGCGGTGATATGCGATATTTTCAAAAAACCTCAGAGGAAAAACCCAGATTCGTTTTTAATAATTGAATGACAGAGACCAAAATTCAAAATAAATATAATAAAATTTAATAGTTTATTTTAGCAACTTAGCAACAAAAGAAATTAAATTTACAATTAAAGTATTCTAAATTAAATAATTGACGAAATTCTAACTTTGAATTACTTTTGTGACATTTACACAGTAATATATCATAACTAAGTTTGACCAGACGAAATAAGAACGAGAGATTGGACTCATTATTTTTAGAAGTAATATTGGGGTTCTGTTGTCTCCAGTCATCAATGGTTTAATCGCTATCTAGTGTCGATGATTTTCTTCTTTCAACCACTTCTCGTCCTCTACCTCTTCATTTTTGCTTTCCATTTCAAATCCGCTAGTATTTTAATATCTCACTTGGCTTACTGCTCGGCATCTCACTTGTTCCTCATGTGCTTTCGATTTTTCTTTAAAATCTATCATCAGAATTTGTTCATTTTTTTTTTTCGTAATTTCTTGTCTTTTATCCTCATTTATTTGTCGTAAGTTTTATGGCTTCATTTAGGAAAGTTGAGACAGGGCTTCGACTTGACAGTGCAGTTGTACTCTGTTTACAATATAAATATTTCAACTACTCTAATTATACTCAATAAAGATCCAGACTGCAATCATGAACTCCTTTTTTCTGTGTATTTTTTTTCTTAAGATGCAGTTTTAAATTATTTATCATTCTTATTTTGGCTCTTCCTCTTTACACGATTGGTTCTCTAAAATTTTATAGTACCTCCTACACTTATATGGGATAGGTCATAAACCTCTCCCCCTCAATGCCGACTGGTCAGATTTACATGTAAAAGATATCAAGAAACACAAACGCTCTTGAAATTTATTCAAGACCACCGACCCATTCCAAAAGGAAAATTTTATTTTTACACTTGTATCATTATCCCAATTATTATTATATCCTTTCCTTTATTTTCTAATATCATAATTTAAAAGTAAAAGCTCTTAAATTTAAGGTAACAATGAATATATAAACATCTGTTTTTGCAGGGTTTGGTTATATCGTTTTACACTACGACAGTTTCAATTAAAAAGTAGACAAGAAAATTCTTGCCGTATATTCTTTGCCATTCAAAGAAGTGAGAATGAGTATGAAAATTAATGTATGACGGGATTGAGACGCCGGTCAGTCATGAGTAAAATTATCATCGTTACAAATGCAGGTCCCCCTCGCACATTATTCATCAATCGTAATTCGTATTGTAGCCAGGAGAAATGGTCACGTCGAAGGAGTACATTCAGTTTTATTTGCTTTTCGATTTCAAAATGGACTTATCAGCTTTCACTTCAAGTCGCCGAATATGTCAAGTGTTTCGGGAGAGAGTTGTGAATGAAAGGCAAGGCATTAGTTTCACTAATTCGGATCTGGTGATTTGTACCTCAGTGATGAAGTTGGTGGTTAGTCGTCAAATATCGAATAATGAAATGATATCAACTGGCTACAACGTCACTATGAACTTGTATTCACAGCAATTTTATCCTGTACAACACAACGTGCCAGCGATAGTTAATTGCAATGCTAGTTCTGTTCTTGTGCGATATCCGCAGGCCGCACATTTTCAGACTATTAAATACTACTGTTTAATTACAAATATTTGATTTTAATGATTTGGGATTCAAGTTATCAATTACTGCTATAAGTAATTTAATTGAATGGTAATAAAACTTAAAGTACCCCAATGTATTTCCGTAATATCTATTCTAATAAGAATGTGCGTAGTAAATAGGCATGCACTACAAATATTCTGTCATTATATAGCATATGAGTTCAAACCTGGCACTGCCCTATTTAATAAACGTGTTCCTAACAAAAAAATCATAACAAAAAATGCAGATCTGTATAAATACGTGTTAAGTGAAAATATTTTTTTTTTACATATATTTAAAATTAATTTACTTTGTAAAAATATAGATCTCTTTTTTGTATTAAATATATGTATAATAATGCTAGAACTTATTAAAAAGACACTAAATGAATATAAACAACTTACTTTTGGCCGCATTTGAAACTGAAAGAATAAAATTGGAAAATGTGAGTATTTTTACACAAATATCAGAATTGTGTATAATAATAAATTATCAAAACATAAACTATTAAATAAGAAACTAACTATTATAAATCTTATTCAAAACAAAAGTTACATGCGTTTTTACCGACAATGAATTATAAGAAAGAATCTCAAACAACAGCATTGCGAATCACTGACAACAGTGCTTACAAAAATATTCTACTGTTTTCTCATAACTATAAAATCATCTGTTATGCAAATTAACCAAAATTAATTAAAATATTAGTTAAATTTATAATTAACAGTGTATATGAAAATTGAGAGCAATATTTTCTGACATAATTTTAACTATAAACCGAGAGGAATTATATTCAGTTGTTGGACGTAAATATAGTGAATATATCTGATTTTTTAAATTTGATTTTATATTTTTCACTGTTTAGAACTACCTTTAAATAAGAAAACGATTGTGGAAATTCTGAATAAATGACGTGACATAGCGAATAATTATTATCCAATACTATTTGGCATTTATTAAAGTTATAGAAACTGAATCATCGAAATTTATAAGCGGAATTTTCGTCATTAGGAAGCAAGAAATTTTTATTAAGAAATATCAGTTTGATAGTAATTTCGAACATAAAAATATTGCTATTGCAATTTTTCATGGAGTTATTTCAATGCGCCTGTAATATAATCTTGATTTTTAAGATTAAAAATTTAGAGATATAAACTGCAAAATAAGAAATAATTTTCTTCGAAATATCAAATATAAAGGTATATAGCCTCCTAATATTGACAATTGGCACTGACTATTGTAGATATTGACATATATTATTGACTATAAACTTCTACAAATGAAATACTATTTAAAAACTTAATTGAATTAATATAATTTATTAAGAATATTTAGTAATAACGATAACAAATTTAGATAAATTTCGAGAATAAGTACAATAAATTGTATCTTTAAATTAAGTTTAATTAATATAAAATATTTTATTAAACTAAAGATAATTGCTAACTTACATGCTCCAGTGGCATCTATAAGGAAATAAAATTAGGAAAAAATGATTAATAATAATTAGTTTTCAGAATTCTTCATTTTAATTGATAATAAATCAAGTAAATATATTTTTTTACTTTATTGCGATTGAAAAATTTATTATTTATCCAAATGTTTCCTGCTCATATTTAACTACTTCAATGTAAATTTTAACTACTTTAATGTATCATTTATGATTCATATAGGTACTTAATCTTAGTTTAATTACAAAACTTTTTGAAATTTTTCTAATTAAAAATAAGTAAAAAAACTCAAATATATAGTTAAATTTTAAGTGTATGCCATTAATGTGATCTTTCAATTATTAATTACTTGTTTAAAAGAAACTAATAGAAATATTGAATTAATAAAATGGAAAAATTGTAATCTTATTTATTTACATATTTACAATAATATTGATTGATATTTCTTCTTGTAATGAAATAAAGTAGGCATTTCATATATCTTAAGTTTATTTTCACAAATATAAAAAAAAAAATATCATTGAAATATTTGTATATCTTATCTTAAAATTGTAATCTAAAGCAAAAAAATGTATTTAGATAAACTGATGGTATCTGTCATACACATAATATAACATTAAAAATTTAAAACTTATACGTACCTCTACCAATATTTGCAACTAAAAAGTAAAGAAACATATTATATTATAAAAGATTGTAATTAAATAATAAATTGAAAAATAGAATATATAATGTTAAACCTTTCATTTCATTTAATGTACGTAAAATTAGTTGGAATATACAAATTTAAAAATTTAATGTTTAATTTCTAGAAAAGATTAAATTTACAGAGTTAGACATCAAATTAATGCAACTTAAATTTTATTTTAGAAAATTTTACACGAGTCTGTCTATGTTTAAATATATTTTAAAAAGAATAATTATATTATTTAGTTCAAAATTATTTTGATATTTATTCAATCTATTTTCATTTTTGAACGTAGTTTATAGTAATATATTTAGTGTTTATATTAATATTATAGTTTATGATATAGTTTATAACTAATTTGTACTTGCTTTGAAGGGGATTCATTAAGTTTTAGTAATAATTAATTGTACATATCTAAATATACATGTCTGTAAATGCAAGAAAATAAATAAAAACTCTGAAATGATGTGTTAATAAATATACTTACGGCCACCGAAGAATTCTAAAATCGAATAAAAATTTTTATTAGAAATGTAAAAGCAAAAAATTTGAAAAACATTTTATGAATCAAATTATATACTAAATGTACATGCATAATATTGTATAAATAAACCTACAATATTTTAAAAAACATTTGAATAATAGTTTTGAGAGTATTTTAATGGCCATGTAAACATAGCCTGTAATAATCTTTAAAAAAAAGTTCTGCTCTGCATTTCATAACTGGGTCATGTATTTGAATAATCTGTGATCACATAACTTGCTACACACTGTTATTATTTTTAGTACATCACAATTAAGTTATTTGCCAATAAAGTAATGACAAAACCTAATCAAGTTGCATATTTTAGATTATATCCTCATTATGAAATTAACTGCTTACTTGATTGATCCTCAAAATTATTAAAAAAATCCCCTAATTGATCATCTGTTGAATATTTCAGATTTTTACTCATGAATAAGCTAAACTCTCTCAAGATGTAACCTAAACTATTCCACGAAAACATTTTATTCCACTTTTGGACTGTTGTTGAGACAATCTTTGTTTTATGATTTGCATCATTGTTTTATGATTTGCATCATATCCTTTTGTTACCATTTGTTGCTAAGATAAGTTAAAATTTATAATTTTAAAATATTGCATCGTGTACCACACAACTAATATTGTCAGCATGTGGTGTCTGTGGCCATTAGAAGATTCTAAAACATGTAATTTTTCCATTCCTTAACGATTAATCCGTAAGCCAACAATGAAATATATAATCGATTCAATCGGATGTTAGACATAATCACTCCGAAATTTAATTGCAACAATAATAGTTAATTAACTATAACCTTTATTATTTCTTACCTATAGTGATTGCCTCCTAGTGGGTAATTTCACATATCTCAGATTTTAAATACAATATGAATACCTTTATGCTTTTGAATTAATATTAGGTTATAAATCTTTATATTACCTTACTCATATTTAAATTCAAAACTAAACAAAAATTTTCAATTGTGTTTCTATATCGTATACAAAACAAAAAGAAGAATTTTTGTAGTTTTTTCACATACTCCCTACCAATGGGAAATTTAATTTTTAGTGATTGTTTAAATTTCATTCAGATGCATTTATAAAGTGCATTTCAAATTCAAAGTGCCATGATTTAAACAAATCAATAACTCATTAAGGGTTTACACAAAAAACAATTTGAATACAAAAAGTAAATATTACGTACCATGAGCAATGTTCTTCACTGAAAAGAAAAAAGTAATTTTAATTAAGCATCACAAAAAATTTTGAAAATATGTTTGAAAATGTATTTATTTAATTAATTAAACACTTGCATACGAATGGTTAAGGAGAATTTAGTATAAAATGTAATATATAAAATAAATATATGCATTGAATATTAATTTTTTCGGTTTCTATATCTAATTTTATTAAACAAAAGTTGACATCCAACCTATATTTCTAAGAAAATTATTTTGCTTTTATAAGAAATTTTAGAATTTAGTATATATATATTAAGCTTAATGTAAAATTTATGTGTCAAATTTTGAGAATTATTTTTAAAGTTATAATTAAGATGTGTAACTTACCTCCGCCGGCAATATCTGGAATTAAAGTGAAAAAAATTAAAAATTATTAAGTAAAAATGCTTATGATAATAAAATAAATTAACTTAATAAATTATGGAAAATATAAAGAAATCGTTAAGCAAAGAATTTTGGTGTGATGTGAATTATATTTACATAATAATACAATACAATAAATTCCTAGCAATAAAAGTTTAAGAAATAAGTTATCATCAGATTGATTGAATATAGATTCAGAATTAACTCTTGAGTACTTTATATTTTAAATATATTGAAACAATTAGGTGCTTAAAATAATATTTTAATGACAATGAAATTTTAATAAACTATAATATATAATTTAACTTATATAACTTCTTAATATATAATTTAAAATAAAATTTTAATAAATATCATTTAAAGCATTATACAAATTTAAAATATTTTTAAACAAACAATTTTGCGTTCTTGAAGTATTTCGTGAGTTATTCTTTATATTTCCATCACAGTAGCAAATAAATTATATTTAAAGCAGTCAAAAACTTTACTTAAAAAAGAAAATATGATTAAAATATTTCATGGGTTAATGTTTACAAAACCAAAATGAGAAAACAAAGTTTGTGAAATTTATATCACATAATATAGAAATATCCAAGTATATATTTTCCTTTTATGAAGTATTTTCGTAATACAAAGATACTTTAACATATTTGCAATCAGCATGTAATTGAGCTCAATATTTGAATTAAAACTTATATTAATATAAAATTTTGTTAAAATCACGAGTTTTCAGATAAAACTAAAAGCAATAATAAAAAGACTAATGTCAATAAAATTATACATATATATAATAAATGCATAAATTTGTTGACCTATAAGTCTGTAATAAATTTGTAATAAAATGTATATAAATTTGTAATAAATGTATAAATATGTCTGCAATAAATGTGTAAAATGTAGTACGTTTGACGAATAAAACACTTCTTTTAAAGTTACATTTTTATTCATTTAAATTGTTTTTATTGTAAAACATTAAAAAATCCTTTAATATCAATTTGACTGAATAAAAATTTGACGTAATAATTATACATTTATATACTTAAATGTAAATATTCATGTTTAAATTAAAATTATATATATATATATATATTCTTAAATTAATTTCCTTTATCTTTTCTTAGGATTTTGGAGCAACAATATGATCATTTATGAAATAAGGAGTAAACACTGAAACAACGATTTGCATATTATTTCGATATTATTGCTAATTAATTTTACTTGTTTGAATAAATGACAAGTTTTGCATAACGTTTTAAGTTATTATTTCAACAAAAAAAAACTTAAATATTTTTTAAACTTAATTTTTTGATATCATTATAGCAAAAAATGAAGTAATTCGTAAGGCATACTATTTTAAAAGCTTGACTAAAATAAATAGTCTTATTAATATCTTATTTACATATAAATACACATAATGAAATAAATTATATATAATGAACAACTGGAAGTTGTTAACTTACCACCTGTATTAAGGAAAAAGTTAATTATATTTTGAATTAATATATGATAAAAATTAAAATGAATAAATAAATGTGTATATTAAAGTATATTAAAATTTACACATTTTAATCAATATTCCATAATTATTTAGATAATAAATATTTGATAATTATTAACATGTTTATAAATTGGTTATATTCGTAATTAATCTAGATAATACAGAATATGTTCTTAGTAAATAAGAAGTAAGTAAGCAAACTATACAGATTTATGGAAACACACACAATAATATTTTAATTGTTTGAAGCATAATAATCAATTAATGTGTAAGAATTATTATTATACATTGGCATGACAATAAAACTTTCAAAAAGGTAAATTGCAGCATTATTTTAAAATGATATCACTTAAATTTTGTGAGATAATATATATATATATATATATATATATATATATATATATATATATATATATATATATATATATATATATATATATATATATATATATATATATATATATATATATATATATATATATGGACACTAAAGTTAAATAAAGAGTTTAATAAGATTATACAAATAAATTAAATTTTAATTCGAATGTAACCCATGAGCCCACGAAATGCAATGCCACAAAGACCTAAGGAATAAACATTCAACATCCAACTTGGTAGTAATTTTTGTAGATATTGATAGTTTGCCTTATAAAAAGAGAATAATATATCGTAATAATTTATTTTAGTTTTAGAAAGTAAAAAGTTATTGACATTATCTGCACATGCAATATATTTACTATTTAAATATGCATTGCATTTATATAACTGCGTGTGTATGATCAGTTTTGAATTATTCATTAATTATTTTGTGGTATTATTATTCCGTTAGTTTTTTAGAAGGTTTAATAAAAAAAAACAGTGAAATACAGCAAAATTTTGAAAAACATATTTCTTAATAAAATGCGTCGGGAGGTAAAATTGTTAGTTTAGCATTAAAGGCTATTTTGAATTAAGATTTATACATATTAATACTTTTTGAACACTTACTTCAGGGATCTAGTTAAATTATTTTTATAATTGTATTTAAACAGTTTTTGAAAAGTTTTATACTATATAGTTTTTTAAATAATCGTTCGAAGAGATATGAACTTGATAACAAATAACAATGTTATATACATTTGATTATTTTGTTTAATATGTGGTTAAAATGGATTTTTAAATTGAACTTACTGTCGTTAATTTTGTTTGTGTGAATTTATTGTAAAATGATTTAAATGACACAGACATGTTTAAAGAAAAACATTATGTATCAAAAATTAAAATTATTATTTCAACCGTTATCCAAGGAAAATTGAATATAATATTTGTAAATGATTATATTTTAATAATTGTTTCAGCTTGGAATGTCTTAATTTCACAACTTATACAATAATTGTACTTACCGTTATCAACTAAAATAAAAAGAATATTTTAATTGGTATTCTAGTACAAAAAACATATAAGTGAATATATTTATAAAATTACCTGAATGAATAACTTACAGCGATACAACTTACTATACCTAACATTCAAATTATCGATGAATATTTCATAGCAAAAATGTTTTTGAAACTTTTTGTCGACGGGATACTATGTTAGTACCAAAAGTTCTTTCTGGTTCTAACGGGATACTATGTTAGAACAAAAAAGAACTTTTGGTACTAACATAACATTAGAACCAAAAAGAACTTTTGGTACTAACATAGTATCCCGTCGACATTTTTCACCATACAAATATGTCACTAGATTTTGCAAATCTTAATAATTATTTTTAAAAATTCGAAGTAAAATATTAATTTACTTATAAATTGATTATAGCAAATATATAAGCACTTTATTTGTAATTCATTTGGAGCTAACACTAACATAAAACTTAAATGACATATATTTTTCTCAGATATGGTGATGGGATAATACACATGTTATGTATTGCAGTGGCTAAGATTGTGAATTATTATGACTTTTTGGTATGTATTATAATGACTATATTGGAAATGTGCTGAAATTGAGTTTTCAACTATAGTAATATTACACCCATTACCTTGCTTATTTTTTAAGTTATTACTATTTCCGCATGTAAAAACTAATTACTGTGCTTACTTTGAGACCAAATCTATCTTGTTTCTTACTATGTAATAAATAAGATTAAATCAGGATTTCCTTTGATAAAGTGGTAAATAAAGGCTGCTTTTGAACTTAAATAATAATTTTAAAATATTGATTAAATACCTATAATTTAATCTTAAGAGAGATTAATTTAATAATTAACTCGTAAATAAAATAGAGCAGCGCATACCATAATGCCAGATTAGCTGGTACACAATAACAACAACAACAGCTCGAAGATAAAATCGACTTTCAAATTTTTTTAAGCGTAAGTGAAACACTTAAGTGGGCATTTATGTTTAATATAAATAAATCATTAGATTCCAAGAACAGTCTTGGAATCAAAGTTATGTGAATCATTTCATAAAACGTTATCCACTGAAACTATGCTTTTAAAATGACTTTTGAGTTTTTACTACGCAATTTTTAACGTTAATAACTCAATTTATCTTTAAACAACTTTGAAATTAAAAACTAATCTGATACTAAAAATTGTATAAGTAGAAAAATACTATTATTTAAATATAAATTTATTACAGTTATCAAAGTAATTTCAAATTTATGCAGAGAATGAATCTTAAATTTTAATTTCATTTAATTATTTTGATGAATAAAAGTGCGTATTATAAGAATTGTAAAAACTTACGAGCAGTTGCAGCTTCTACAAAGAATAAATAGAAATGTGTTAACAATTAAATTTATTTCAAAATATTTATTCACTTTTAGATAACAACAAAAGAACCAGTAAATATATAAATAAAATTTAACTGATGCATCATTTGCTATCAAAATTGTAATAAATTAACAGGTTAAGAAGCAATCTTATTTAAACTTAAGTATATTTTATTTTGCATAAAATCAATGAAATAAAAAAAATTTCTTCTTAAGCTTAATTTCAAAAAGTAATTTTAAAATTTTGCACTTTTAATTATTTTCAATCATGCCAAAATATTATATAAAGAAATATAAAACATTACAAAAAATAGAAATAAAGCTATTATCGAGTAGGTTTATCATTCTTTGAATTTTATATATATTTATATGAATTTTAATAAAAACAATTTCGAAATTAGAATTCAGTAGTCTAAACAAAACAAATAAACTTGGAAACAATTGTGTTACTTTTATTTGAATAAATTATACTAGCTAATAGTTAGAATATTATTTTATGAACTGAAAATGAACTTTGTTATCTAAATCGACTATTTAAATACAATAAATAACTGTCTTAATTAATTCATTTAAATGATTTTCAAATGTTTAACACGGGGATAATGGGAATGCAAATAACAATCTGAAAATCGCACAAAGATATTATTGTACAGATTATTTTTGAAAAAAATATAATTAAAAAGGGTAAACATGAAAAGATTATGTTAGCATGCCATATATTCTTCAAAATTCATAGATATTTATTTTTAACTTCCATAATGACTTTTTAAAAATCGCGATAATAATTGGTAAGTTTAAAAAAATGAATAACACTTACCATTTGCTATGTTGCCCACTATAATTAAAATAAAATGAAGTTTTTATAAATTTCAAAATATTAATATTTATTAGAATTGCATGCAGATTACAGAAAATAATTTTGTAGATTCCAACAGTGAAAGGTAAGCAGTTATTGCAGATAACTTATGACATTTTTTCTCTTATATTTCGAAAATAATTTTAAGTAAAAGCTGATTTAATAAATTTTGCACATAGAATTGTAAATAATCCTATTTCATTCATTGAATTTTTGAACAATTTCAGAAGATTTGTTCTAAGAAGTAAGATTTAATTTTATAATCCATCATTAGATCCTTTTTTAAAATATTTGCGAAAAATCTGGAACAAAAAAACAAAAAATTGTTTTTTAATTTCGCTTTGTATTTTCAAAACCCAAAGCATAAATATTAATATGAAATACTTTATAAATTGGGGACTTATGCTTTTCTAAATAAATTTTTTAGCAATTTGAGATTTTAAAAATACTTCTTTAGATTTATTGTATGGAAAAAAATTTTGTATATAAATATGCTAAAAACATGTTTAGAAAATATTATCTAAATTAATTAATGTATTATTATATGAAAATATTAATTTTTAAATTGTGATTAACCATCATAATTTGAAAGTTATGCACGTAATACAGTTCGTAAAATATGTTTAAATTAATTCTTTAATTTATAAATTAAAGTTATTTTTAAATACAACTATTACGCTATTTAATTAATGTTTATCATTACCCTGATATATGATTAGTGATTAGATAATCATAGCTTTCTTTGGTGAAAAATGCATGTTAGAAATCTGACTTCAATATTATAAGCAAACTATTTTGATATACTTACATCCACAAGCAGCATCTAAAAAAGTACAATTACGATAAAATTATTAAAAAATGTAAGTATTAAATGTATATGAAAACAAATACATGTGATATTATTTTCAAAAAGCTGATATATTTCATAGTTATCAATGAAAATCTTCGTAAAATTGTAGCATTTTAATAATAAACAATTTTTTTGTGGAGTAAAATGTTCATCTGAATTTTTCATTGACTTATTTACGTATGTCAATATAAAGATAAATATTCTGTTAAAGTAATTATATAATTTTTAATTTAATTTGCAACATGAATTAAATTATGATTAAAAAAATTAGCAATGAAGTATTTATAAAATGAATAATGAGTTTTTTCATAAGCATTTTCATTATATGCTAAAGGTGTCAAAGGTTTTAAGATTAAGATATTAAAAACTTAAGTTAAACAGGAAAATTATTGTATAATATGTATACAGTTAAAACAGAATAAATTTGAATTTCAAATAGCTGTTTTAAAATTCGACATTTTTCAATTGATTTCACTTTTATGGTATACTTAATATATTAAAAAAACCATGAATTTCGTTAAAAATATTATAATATTTTCTGAGAAAATAATGTTTTGAATTTGAAAGTCAGATTTTTTCTTTAATTTCTATAGATGAAAAAAGTTTTTAATGATTCCGGTTATGATAATGAGTAAATTTATGGAAATAATATTATAACAGTTTAGAAGTATCTTAAACTTCTTAAAATGTTTATATGATCTTCACACAAAAAAAGCATAAATAGTATCTTCAAAAGATAGAATGTCTTAAAATAAACAAAAGTACATACCATCTAAGCCTTTTCTGACTGTAAAAAAGTGAGACATATATCAATAAAAGCGTACCATTTTTAATTTATTCACAAAATATTCATTTCATTTATGTTTACAAAAAATTATTGTTATAAAATTTTTAATAATTATTTTAAGATTTTGTAGCCTTTTCTTCAACAATATTTTATTCCCTGTTTATTTTATTTAAAACTTTTTGATTAAGTATCTTATTAAGTGGAAAACGTGGGTATCTGAAATGTTTTTTAAGTTTTACATTGTTTTTAATAAATTTTATAATTATTTTTGAAGTATTCATATTTTATGTATTTATATTCATATTATATTTATTAAATATCCATAGATAACAGATTAAAAAATCGAATTTTTTTAAAGTTTGAATAATTTTACAAGAAAGCATTTCTAGTTTATCTTAGTGAATAAAAAGGAAAACAATATAATATAAATGAGAAATATACTTATTATATTTATCGTATTCCAATTACTAAAGAAGCAAAGATAAAATTGAAATGCTAATATTTCATACAACAAATATATGATTTTTACATTTAAAAAAGTGACTAGATTCGTAAAAAATTTTGTTTGGCTGCTTTCATTGTAATTTTTAATATGTTTAAATTACAGTCTGGATCATTATTGCAGATTATTACAAAATACATTACAGTACATATAGTAATAAGCATCATAATACTAGATGCACATAAAAAAGAAAATTTAATTGGATGACTTTTTTTTTTTTTTTTTTTTTTTTTTTTTACTTTATATCATAAATAAACTTTTTGGTAAATGTGACAACATTTGTTTGAAAAATTTCTCAATAAACTTATCTAAATATTCAATTGAGCATTCGTGAGAACATAAAATAAATGATTGTGTACGCCATGAAATTCAATAAATGTGCAGAGCTAAAATTAATCTATCCGATAAAGCACACATTCTAAAATTAACATTAATTTCTTTAATTTCTCTTGAAAATTAAAATAAATGGAATCAATTTCAAATGATATTATGATTTAAATAATCTTTTAAATAAAAAATAAAGGTTTGGCTAATATTTATTTCCACCTTCATCAACCGAGTAAAAGTCAAAGGGGTGGAAATATACGCAATCAAATTATCCTTTCTTTATCTAAGCAAACATTTTATGTAAACAAAATGTCTATTTTAACATCATTAAAATATTTTATACGTATATTTTGTATTCTAACAATTTTATTTAATATGGCTTAATAAATTTATCACTTTAATCATGTAATTATCTGACATAAATAGTAATTCTTTAAGAAGATTTTAAAATTCTAATTCAATATTTAAAATTTGGAAAATTTATTCTGATTTAAGCTTTTACAATTACTTTTATATGTCACAAAATACTTACTTCCACTAATGCCATCTAAATTTATACAAATAATTACGTCATATTAGATAAAAATGTTGCAAATATTTTATTAATAAATACGAAAAGAGAAAATGTATACTGTTTAAAAAACAAGCAATTTATGCTTGAGAGAAAGATTTACATCATCACAAAATATAAATAATATAAATACAAATTTCATTTTCAATTGAAACTTCAAAAAAATATTAAAAACATTTTATCAATTTATTAACAATAATTATACATTAATTATTATAATTAAATTTTAATTATATGAAGTAATAAACACTTGAAAATTACTTTATGACATCCAATAATTATGGTTAGTTAAGTGAGGGTTATCAGTATTTGACAAAAAGAATCATAATACGTGAGCATTGCATATGCAAGACTTTCTTCTAAATTAATTTTAAAAAATAAATATTTGTATTAATTGGAGTTTAAAATTCTTGTCCATAAAATTTAGTTATATTATACTCATTTTAAAATATCATTTTAATCATTCCTTTTGAAATATATTGGAAATGACTTTATTACATTTTGTTAGTCCAAAATTCAAGCTTCTTAATAATCCTTAAATATTCCCTATAACTTAAATATTCATGAATAGTGAAATTTTTAAAAATATTTAGTTAAATGATAAATAAAATTTAAACGTTTATTTCTAATCAATTATCAATAAACGTTAAAATAATTACATATCAGACATTTATTTAAAGTATTTTTAATTAAATGTTATTATAATATAGTTACTTTAATTTAAGAAAGATGAATTTTAATACGTTTTACATGACTGGAATTTTGTCACTGCATTTTCCGTTTGATAAAATAAAATATATTACATATTTCTTATTCAACACTTCTTATTGTCGAGAATATATAACCTCATGTATCAGCATTCATTAGTTTGAGAACTTTTATTGAATCTAAATCAACAGCGCAAGATTTAATTTTAAACTACGCACGCCATCTTTAATACCGAGATGAACTATTGTAAATTACGTTTTTAATAGTTTTAATATTTTTTAAAGATATTCTAATACATAGCTTCAAACTGATAAGATTTCATAATTTCTGTTATATTGTAATAGATTTATATAATATGTTGTTTAATTGATATATTTATACATGTTTTTTGAATACTTACTTTCAAAGAGAGTATCCACTAAAAGAAAGGTAAAGCAATATTGAATAAGATATGAAATATTAATATATAGAATGAAATAAACAAATACATAGGTATAAAATATTAATATTTGAAAATAATTTTTAGTTTTTTTTCTTTACAGTAATGCTTTTTTAATTGTAACAATGAAGATTTTGTGTTAAATATTTTGATTATGACTTATTAATAATAGCTCGATGATCATAAAAACAATTCAAATTAATTGAGATAGAATATCATTTTCAATTGAAGTTATATAATTTCAGATATTGCTTTAAATAACAGTTCAAAAATTCTCAATTTGATCGAGATTATTTATTGTAACTCTAATTTTTAAGAATTCATACCCTATTTTTTTAATATTTTGATTGCTTAAATAATACGATTTTCTATTTTAAATTCAGTGACATCTATTATTTTTTAAAGTTAACAAACTAAAATAATTATATAAACATTTTATTTAATTATATTTCTGTAATTTAAAGTAAATTTATAAATACATAAGAAATTAAACTTAAAATTAGGTGATTGCGTAGTATTAAATACATTCTGAACAATATTAGAAACATTCTACATTACAAATAATAAAATATAACATATGTTCTTAGATATGAAATAAATGCATGTTACAAGGGAAAAAGTTGAAAATAATTGTTAAGTAAATTATCTAAATTTCTAATAATTCAAAGGAATATTAACTGTTTTATGTCATCAAATACTTTTCTAAATACGTGAATATTGACATTTTACTTTTTATTCTATTCGTGAAGTAACTTATAACTAAAACTAAACTTAATTGAATATATTTCAATGTATGTTAAATAAGAGTGCTACATAAAATATCTTACATCCTTTGCCGAGATCTGAAATAAAAATAAATATTAATTATTTCTGTTATTATCAGAAATGTATTTTGACTTTAAGAATAAATAAAATCAAAAAATATTTGTTATTAAAACAATTTTAAGTTTTATATTATTCTTTGAACTTTTTACTTACAAAAGTTCATGAATATTACAATAATAAAAAATGAAATTTAATACTAGAAAGTAAAAACTAATGATAAAAAAAATTTCCTTATTTATAATATTTTATATAAAAGCTGTTCATTATTTGTAATAAATTGTAAATATTTCTTATAGAAATAATATAATGATAAAATCAATTGCATTTTTTGCTTATAAATGGACTTGTTAATGTTGAAAAATGATGTTTGTTACTAAATTCTTACAAATTTTCAGTAACTTTAATCGATTATTAAATAAGTTGAAACTTCAAAGTGATATTTTTGTTACGTAAAATACAAATACAATTTTTGATAGTTTTAAGCTATTACTATGATATTTCATAACACTTACTATTTAGAAGACCATGTTCTATAAGAAAGGGGAAAGAATGTTATTAATATTATATTCATTTTACACATAATGTAATATCCTACAACATAATTTAATTTCATTTATATAACGATGTGTAAAGAAATAAATATAATTCCACAACAGATTGCAATAATTTACATAAATATTTCTAGTTTATGCTTTTGAATTGAAATAATTTATATAAATGCCTCCTGACACTTCAAAAAATGTCTTCAAAATAAACGGAAGTATACAAACGCGCATCACATGTAGATTTTTTTAGCGCATGAAAATGTCTAACAAATTTTTATAGAATTTTATTTTATGTCCATACAAGTTATCTTTTATCCCTTTTGTCGCAATAAAGTACTAGTGAGTTTTTTTGCAATTGTAAATTAATTTTATGATTTATTATGCTTATTTTAAATATTATTGTGAATAATTTAAGCTTATTAATGTTTGCTTTAAATTTATACACAGTTCTACTATATAATAATCTTAAGTTTTATTGTAATATTTAGGTTGAAAGCACTTATGCAATTTTAGCGTTGTTTTATAATTAAGAAATAATTGCCAAATTAATATTTCTAATATTTGTTTCGCTAAATAGCATTAAAGTTATAGTTACGAAAAATGCCTCGTTAGTTATGTTCAAACAATAACAAATTTTCTTCTTAGTTGCTGCTTTGTTCATAAAAGTAAGTTAACAAAAGTTCAACATAAATCAATAACACAAATATTTTACTGAAAAGTAAAGGATAGGAATCAATGTATAATAAAGAGTATTTTATAAAATGCATATCACATTTATAAAAAAGTATGATACATTTTTTATTAAAAAAATAAAATTGATCACTCACTGTTTGTTGCACCTAAAAATACATGATATCAATTTAAATTTTTAGTTTCTTATTAAAAATTCGTTCATACAGGTTGAAAGGAAAATACAAAAATAAAATTAAAAACATATATTAAAATTCATCCAATGAAATAAAATAAATAACATTAATTGGTTTGAAATGTCATTATTTAAATAGATTTTTATGCTGATCAAGAAAAACCAAATAATGTGAAAAGTTGAAAAATTTAAAACAAAAATGGAAATAAATAATTTATATTGATTTAGTGAGCAATTTTGATCTCAAAGTGTTTTATTAGTGAATATAAAGTATTACATTAAGTAAATTTGCTAACTTTATATATATATATATATATATATATATATATATATATATATATATATATATATATATATATATATATATATATATATATATATATATATATATATATATATATATATATATATATATATATATATATATATATATATATATATATATATATATATATAATTTATTATCTAATATATATTTGTTATGCATTGGTGATTTGGTAATGAATATAATTTTTTACTTCTCAACATGCTTTAATAGTTCGTTTCATTCTTTTCAAAGTATGCATGTGAGAAATAAATCATTTCAAAAGAATATTTGGCAACAATATTTTTGAATTATGAGATCTTAATCACATGGGTAATGTTAATCATATATAGGGAATGTAATAACTCAAGACTATTTAAAGTTAAATTGAGGCCATTTTGTGGATGGCAGAAGATGTTCACCTGTCTCATGAATCGAAACTAGCTTGAACCTTTGCCTGATTGTACATTAGACATTTGAATGAACTAAAAATTAAATATCCATCCTTCGTTAATCAAGGGTTTATCACAAATCTGGTTTCTCCCTCTCTGAAAATCATAATATTTTTTCATTGAAAAATATATTTTTTTTTAATAAATAATGTTAATGAATCTTATAACAGAGTATCTTTTGTGTGTGTTTTTATTATAATTATACTCATAATAAATGTAATTAAAATTACATACAATTTCACATTTTAAAATGTGCTAAAATCAACGAAACAATTTTTTCTTAATATTTTAAACTTAGTGTTCTACTAAAGAATCTTTTATGAGAAATAAGAGTTTGTTGTTAAATTATAATCAAGGATTGCTGGACGCATTCTAACGCCACTTTGGCTGCATCGACACAAAGTAAACGTTCCATAGTCCCTTGTTCGAAACATCTTCGTCACATTCAGTGAAAAGTTTATTAACTTACTCTTCTCGGTTTGACCAATCCCACGTAAACTTATCTCTCTGCTAGAAATGATTCCGTTGATGATGGTCCAGAATTCTCTACAATTACAGATGTCTGTTGCGACAAGCTTAAACGTGGATTGCTGTTCGGTATTAAACATACTGGCTTCTTCATAAACCATGTATTTCTCTCTAGCACGAATCCAGATTTATTACACATCTTAAGAAAAAAAAATTTAAAAGATTTTTTTTTAATCTCAAAAGTAGATTGCTCAGTTGTTTTGCATTCACTTTTACGCATTTTACTTATTAATTTTAAATTTTTAATCACAGATATATAGAACAATATAGGATCATTAGATAGATATCTGTATACCTGTGCAAATTATTTCGAAAGTAGCATCCTGTGAAGCTCATAACATAATTATATATCTTAGAATGCATTTTCTAATTCCGTTGTTTCAATATCCTAACTTGCTTCTTATTTGAAATTTAATCCATATATTTCTCCATTAAATTGAATTTTTACCAAACTAAATGAATTTTTAGTGAGATATAATTGCTACAAAACTAGAGATAAATGCCTCATATGATCGTTTCATTGTTCATAAATATCACAAAATTTTAAAAATTTATGAACAACTATAGGTTTTAAAATTAATGAAAACGTTTCAGTAATACATCAGCATACATTCCATTTATATATATATATATATATATATATATATATATATATATATATATATATATATATATATATATATAATTATCTTTGTATGTTAAGCATTTAAAAAGAATAATCTGATTATAAATATAAACTGCAATATTCATAATTAAAACTTAAATGGAAAGCATTAAAATGTACTTACCACTAACTTGGTTTTCAACTGTATATTAAAAAGAAACAAAAACTTTAATTAGATATCATTTTATAAATTAGACTTAAGCAATATTTAACAAAATATGGTTAAGAATAATAAATATTCTGCAAAAAAGTAGGGATAAGTATTATTAAAAAATTTTCTATATATATGAATGTTAAATATAATGAACACTTTCAGTAAATAATGGTAAAAATATGATAATAACTTCTACTGAGTATCATTTTAGAGTATTTTTTACTTTATATAAAATTTTTCATTTCTCATTTATTAATACTTATCAAGTGTTATTTTTGTAAACCTATTAGATATGACAAAACATCTATGGTCAAAATATTTTCATTAATAAATTTTTACCTTAAAATTATCTCAAAAAATATATTTAAAAATATTTCATAAATTATTTTTAAGTATTTGAGAAGAAATCTTATAAATAGAACAATTCTTAAATGGCAAAAATTTATTATGAAATATATTTTTTAAAAATAATACATTCTTTTAATATTCTTAAAAATTTGAAAATTTTTTGAAATTATATTTATTCTGTTAACATAAATAAATTTAATATTTTATTGAGGGAGCACTTTAGTTCTCATAGTTCTTTAATTATATTTACATATGCTGTGGATTTTTAAATTTAACTTTTTAATTATTTACTTTAAATCCGATATTTTATCGATTATATTTAAATATCAAAAAAAATTGCAGTTACTATAAAGCTATAGTTATTATTTATTAAATTTAAATATCTTAAAATCTAATTATAAAATCATATCTTGAAAGTAATTGGGGATCATGATATAGACACTTGAACTCCAGTAAAAAAGTTTCAGCTCGTTTTGCTTTGTGCAAAAGGCTAATAAACAATACGATAAATTTATATATTGAAAGGAAGCTTTAAAATAAATTATCACATTTCAAATTTGAAATCAAATTTCACAAAATAAACATTTTAAGTGTAGGACAACAAGTTTTTCATAAATGTGAAAATTTATTTATGTTTGAATTTTAAAAATTTGTATTTTTTATTACTTTAGGAAAAAAATACAGATATTTTTTAAATTCTCCATATTAAGCTTAAAATTCTCAATATAAAATTTTATTATTCAAATATTGAGAAAAATAAGCGTAAAACTATTTCTTCAAGCGACAATTGACTTAATCTTTTAAAAAAAAGGAAAATAAAATCTCGCAAAAATCAAATTTATACTTACGACCACTAGCTGCGCCTAAAATAACAAATCACATGAATTTTATAAATAGAATAAAATTTATCAATGCGTTTAAAATTGAAATATACCATGTAAGCAAATTTAATTAATTAAACCTTTATTATTTCATTCGATGAGAAATAATAATTTATTATCAAATGTTACGGAGACAAAGAATTACAAGTACGTATTTTTTGAAACTATTTATAATACTAAATAATATTTATAATTAATAATACTATTTATAAAATAAACTAATTTATATAAACATATATTACTAGCATACAATAAAAAGACAATGCATATTAATAATTAAATATTATGCTTATCAATCATATTTATGCTTTAATAACAACTGCCAAACAGATGTTAATGTTTAAATCATATACCTTTTTTTACTTTTAATTTTAAAATCTAAAACATTGTATTGTTTACTACTTCATACTTGTGGTACTACTTTTTTACTACTTCATACTTTTTTGATGATAAAAATGTCAAAATTAAAGTAAAAAAGTTTTGCAGTTAAATATTAATTAATATTAGTAAATATTTTTATCGTCTGCTATAAATAACGTTTAATATAATGAAATTAATAAAACTATGGGTGAATATATTTTATATAATTAAAATACCAAATGATAAAAATGTAATTTACCAGTGAGAGCATTTCCAGCTGCAAAATTAAAATTTATTATAAGACAATTTATATAAACCTAAAAACTATTTTGACAATAAAAATGTAAATTTTATTTGCTTATCTATCTTTGATTCAAAAATTATTTTTTCAATAGTGTTAAATGACAACAATCTATTATTCAGTAATAGGAAATATAAACATCAAATGATAATAACTTGAAAATATCTCTGAAAATTTTTTAAATATTTGATTAACTTTTATGTGTTATTACAAACTTTATTTAACTACATAAGTAAATTATCTGGTTCTGTTTTTTGTTTTGAATATTATATAAACATTAAAGGATAATAACTTGAAAGTATCTCTGAAAATTTTTAAAATATTCGAATAACCTTTATGTGTTATTACAAACTTTATTTAACTACATAAGTAAATTATCTGGTTCTGTTTTTGTTTTGTTTCCTTTTCATTAATTATAAAAATATTAAGTTATTTATTCTAAAGCAATTCACGATACTTTTATACGTTGATAAAATAAAAAAAGTACTTATGGAAAAATAAATGTTATACTTGTGTGTAAATCAATAGGAATTATCCCTTAAAAAAATGAAATGTATTTTTTAACTTTAATTTAAAAAAAAGAAAGATAAACTCTAATTCTTTTCTAAGAAAAACTCCAATTCTACTGAACACTTTATGTATAATTAAATATATAATTATTTATGTTATGTTATAGAACTCCTGTGTAAAATTTAAAATTTTATTTCTTAATATTTATGGAAATAATTTGAAACTTTTTAAACTTACCGGCATTGGCAGCCTCTAAAAATTAAATAGAAATATACATAAAACACATTATTATTTACAAAATACATTTTAAAATTAAATATAATGCCATGAAAATCTCATTAAAGAATATTTGATTAAGCATACTTTTGTGATTTTTCAAGTAGCTTATAAAATATTATCACTACTAAAATTATTTTTTAATCCCTGTTAGTGCTTAAAGAAATGTCAAACAGAAATATTAAATATATATTTATGCTTTTGACAAACAAATTCGAATTTCAATGTAAAGAAGTACAGTCAATTTTTTTTTTAAAAAAAAACGTATTTTGTACTAAGCATTTTCTGAAATCAATTAAATTAAATTTCCTTGTATTCCTACATACAACTTCTCAAAACTATGAATTTCATTCCAAAGTTCCAAATGTATATTTAATTAATAATCCTCATATATAAGAAAACCTAGGAAAGGGTTTGATAAACTTATCCTGGGAGATTCGGTATCATGGCAATAAAAGGAATTTTTCCGAACTGCCTAATATTTTAAGATGAACTTCATCAAAAAAAATCAAATTTAAATAACTATTTCAAATTTTTTATTAAATTTTAAATTTTAATTAAATGCAGAAAAAATCTATAAGCTTGAATTAAAGAGAAATCACATCTATCGCAAATTTTAATAGCTTCCCTAAAACTGAAATAATAGCTTATAAATGTCTGATCCCTGGATCTAAATGCTTGTTGATGTTTACAATAGAAAAAAGCTTAAAAAACAACAGTTTACGTCAAAACTCCTTATAATTTGTAAATAGTAATTACATTATTAGTTTATTATGGATAGAGTGGATTTTATTCTAGTTAATATTTTTAGTCATGAGAAGTCCCAAAAAATACATGGTATTTATTTTATTATCTTGTATTATAAGAAATAATAACAAGCAAAATAGTTTTTCTACCATTTCCGGAAACACTTTGTACCATTATGAGATATCGATGTTTATATTTGATATTGTGATATCAATTATTTTGTACAGTCACAGAAATAATTGTCTACTCTGTCACTCTGCGAAATCTCAAAAAATAGTATAAAAATCCTATCGACTTATTTGATATAAATTGAATTTATAAATATTAATTATTATTGTACGAAATATTAATTAAAAACGCTTCTTCTTAGAATGGATATTACTTGAAAATATTATTTTAAAATAAATAGAATTTTTTAATAAATTACAATATTTTCAAAGTTAGCAAAACATAAGAAGTAAACTATTCTTTTTCTTTATTTCTCCACATCACAAATCTGTTATTTTCAGAAATTTATTTGTTATAATAATTAAAATATAGTAACAAAACATTTGTCTTCTAAAATGCATGAAAACTTTTTAAAATTTAAATTTAATAATTTTTATGGTGGTTAATGATATTTAGAAAACAGTTTCATTAGTCTGAGATAAAAGTAGATAATTTAATGTGAATAAAATAACGTAAATTATTAAATTTTATTATTAATGATCATTAATATTATTAATTTAGTTATTATTACTAAAAATTTAACTATAATAATTAAAGTTAATTCTTTTATAATAATTAAGTTATAAATTTTAAAATTATAATAATATTTATAATGAGCACAAGTAAAAATATTATAAACACAAATTGTTTTTATATAAAATGGCCGAAGATATTGCTGTTTGAAATTAGATAATTATTTAGCAATTATAATGAAATAATTTTATTAAGTAATAATGTAAATAATTCACACAATCTGTATTGTCAAACTTTTTAAGTAATATGAAAAATATTAATATTTTTTTTCTCTATTTCTCTCTGGTTTAAGTAAAAATATATTAATTTAATTCATATTGAAAATTAATATTTTATAAATGAGAGCTATATTTTTAAGAAAAATAAATTTATATCTTACTGTCAATCAAGCCTCCTAAAATATAAAATACAATTATTATAAAAAGTTGCATTTCAACTATTATAAAGATCTTAATATAATAATAAATAAAATATCAAAACCGGTAAAACTAGAGAATCTACGTACTGCCACAATCTTGACCTGTGAAAATAAAATAATACATATAATTTAGAAAAAGCAGAAACATTTTTTTAAAATACAAATTTTTTATTCTTCAACTTTTAGTATAATTTATATTGAATTCACAGATAAGAGATTTTTATTTATTATAATAATTGAGAAAAAATTTCTCAAAAATTTCTATATTCTCTATAGAACTATAGAAGTCTAAACAGATTTCATTTAAAAATTGGTCCCTGTCAATAATGATTAATATTCAGGTATTTATCATATGATAAAAAATTTTTGAGTTTTATTTAGTAATTAAATACGTAATATTTCCTTTGAACTCGGTTGTTTGTCCTTTCATTCTATATGATGACTAAATCTATTTAGTTTAACACAATTTTATACTGCAACAAATTTGCTAAGATTATGGAAAAGGTATAAAAATGGGATACATAAACGTATATTGTATATGTATTTTTAATACTTTTAAATTTAAATCATTAAATTTTCAATTGCTTTAAAAGACAAACAATAAGCAAAGTCACTTTACAAAATGTAAGTAAATGTTTTCAATATAGCATATATTATATAGAAAGAAGTTTTATCTTACTTTGCATTTTTTTACATTTGATCATTAGAAATTTAAAATATTTAAAATTGAAAAATAAGTGCTAGAAACTTTTTGTATGTAATTTTTAAAAAAATAGTCCATCGGCATTAAAATTTTTATTTTTCAAGTAAAAATTAAGCTTAGTAAATCCAATTTTACTAATCTTCTGGGTGATTAGAGAAATTGTTATATTATAAAAATAAGATATGTATTAATATTTTGTTTTATCCATATATATTATTTAGTTCAACAATTCCATTTAAATACACTTTTTACAAACTTTAATAAACAGTTTGAATGGTAATGGTTTGCATAAACATTTTGCAATTTTATTTTAAATGCTTATTTATCAGTTTAATATAAAAATTAAAATTTTTACTTGATGTATAATTCACTTAAAGAAGCTTAAATGTTCCAATCAATTTAATTTTCATAAATTATTGTGTCAAGATATTTCATTTTATCTCATGATATCAATATTAGGAAAACTTTTCTTAAAGCCAGAATTAGTATAATTTAAATTGTTTTTTGCGTTTAGAATTTATACAAAATATTAAAAACCGTTATTTTTAAATTTAATTTCTTTTTGAGTTTTTAAAACATTTAAATATATGACGTACATGAATGACTCATCATATATTTTTCTTATATTTTTTAAATAGTTTTGAAAAATTTTTAATATTACTCAACAATCTTAATTTTTTTTCTTTAGTTAGCACAACTTAGACATTAATTACTCTGTTAGAACTTTTTTATTAAAAAATTAGTGCTGAATGTTTTATTTTTAAATAAATTATTCAAAACATTAATAAAACTTTTAATATTGAGTCTAAAACAGCTAGAGTTTGTAGATAAAAACCTATTTTAAAGAAGGAAATTTAATCCCATAATTCAGTTCGTCAGTTTCCAATGTATCTATTGCTATTGTTTAAACTGCATAATTTGAATTGTTTTCCTATATACGTAAATTAAAATTTTTCAGGTATAGAGGTGAGTTTAGTTTAAGTCATATTTGTTATTTTTGTTTATCATTTTGAACATCTAATGCTATTTCCCTTATAAAATAAATTTAAAATGTTTATCACATGAAAGTATATGTAATAACAACAAAATATATCGTATAAATTAATATATAAAAGTTCCCTTGTCTTGAATTATAAAGCGGTATGTTTTTTTCATGAAAACATTTTAAATTACCTCGCTTTCTTGTATCTCCAGCATTTGCTCCATAATCTGTAAAATTGATTGAAATTAGAATACTCATAGCAAAAAATCTGAATTTTATTTCATATTTTAAAGCAGTTTTATTTTACTTTTAATAAAAATATTTAAACCATTCATTTTATAGTGAAGTTTTTATAACATCAATATCTAATAAAAATGTTAAATTTTTGCAACTTTTGTCATAAACATGAAAAATTTAATATTTTCTTTATTAATTCTTGAAATTCTTTATAAATCCTTATTTATATTAAATTTATTATTTAAATCCTTTCATCACTTTATTAATTGTGAAATTTAATCTTGAAATTTTATTATAATTAAGTGATGAAAGGATTTACTGTTGGAATTTTTCAATTTAACATTAATAAAAACATATGATTAATTTTATAACTGTATAAATATTAGTTTAACAATTTATTAAAATGTATAAATAACAGCTGAAAATAAAGTATTTTACATTTTTCATTACGAAATTTTCATTTAATTTTTATTCTAAAATTATAATTTAATATTATATACATTTAATTTAAATATAAAGAAACCCATGGAGTGCATTTGTCGTTCATTTGGTTGCTTAGCTATAATTCATTTGGTCATTAAAATTCTTCTGTGTTAATGTTCAGATTTAATTGTATATATTTTTTAAACACATTTAAAGGATAAAAACTGAATGGTTGGATTGTATTCAATCAAAAAAAAAAAAACATATTATATTTCTATGTAAATCCAACGTGAAAAAGTTTACTTACTAGTAAGATCTTCAGCATGGCCATCATTTACATGTGTCTCCCCAGAAGTGATTTTATATCCTAAAAGTATATATATATTGTTTAGAAAATATCATACAAAATAATTAATGTTCAGAAAATGATTTCTAAATCTATTTTGTATTCAATTTTTAATACAAAATTCAATTTGTATATTATTGTATATATTACTATAAATTTAGCTTTAAAAAATAAAGCGCCTATACTTTTTTTTCAAAACAGATTTCACATTTTTATAAACAATTTAATGAACGTTTATTAAAAATATATAATTTAATAATTAAATATAGCAAAAGTAGAGATATTTTTTACACCACTCTTGTTATATGGAATATTTTTCCTTTGTTTTAAATTAGTAATAATAATACCTAGTTTTAAAAATCGCATTTATGTTTTCAATAGAGTATTTATTCATTATATTCATAAAGTGGATAATCTTTATAATTTTAGAAACATATAAAAGAAATATAATTGTAAAATAATGATAATAAAATCACTTGGAATAAATTCCTTTATATTTCTCTTAAATTATTTAAAAGTATTAAGACTAAATATTTTTTAATTAAAAAATATATGAACTTATAGTTTTTTTTTGATACCCCCATTTAAAATTTAATAATGTTGAAAAAACATTATAAGTATACTTACTGTAATGGTGGACTGAAATATAATTAAAATGTAGAGTTAGATTTTAATAATATTATCAGAAATTTTAAAATAAATTATTTGGTATAATTTTTTAAATATTTTTTAAGTTCAACTAAGAATTTAGAATAAAGACATCACTAAAATAAAAACTTTGATTTGTTTTCTTATATGAAATAACTAAAATGAAAAATTCTATTGGTGTACTGATTATTCAATTAAAAATTTTATATTGTTTTATATCAGGCACTTCAAAATCAATTTTATTTAACGTACCAATTGTTTTTAAGATACAAATAATAGTTTTTAATGTCATAATTTTTTTGTATCATTGTTAAGCAATCGATATAATTTATAAAATAATAACATATTTTATTTTATGAAAAAAAATTACTCTTACGTCGCAAATATTTTAGCTGCTGGTATATTTTACATTGTTTACTATAGAGCGATAGACCTATTGCTCTGACATGCATCCCTTGCATGATTATGGAAAAGATGTTACTCTCCAGGATAACGCATCACATTCAAGAAAATAATTTGAACCCTCAATAGCAATATGGCTTTAGAAGAGGCCATAACACTATGGACCAGGTTTTTTTTTCAGCCAGAGAATCAGAGATGCCCAAAAAAAGGGTCCCACACATCATTCTGTCGTGGCCTTTCTAGATCTAACTAAGGCTTTTGAAAGGGTCTGGTCAAATAAAATGCATATCAAACTTATATGACTCTTTTGGTATCCGGGGAAATGACTTATCTTGGATATCTGACTTTTCACGAAACAGACACTTTAGAGTTAAAGTTGGTAACTCTATTTCTCACCATTTTAAAATTTCACAAGGGGTCCCTCAGGGATCTGTCTTAAGCCCTACTTTTTTTTAACTTGTATTTAGCTGGAATTGAGAACAGGATCTCTGGGACTTGTAGTATTTGTATTTTTGCTGATGACATAGCTCTGTGGTCTTCAGGTAGAGAAGTTTCTTCTCTTGAACAACACTTAAATCAATCTTTGCAATCCATGAATAATTTTGCGGACGACCACAAATTTGCCATCAAGGCTTTGAAATCGGTAACCTCATTTTTTAACACAGATAAACGTTTATATGACTACCAGCCTCAGCTATTCATTGGGGGTGTTCAGATACCTTATGATAAAAACTTCCAAATACTTGGGTTTTATTGTGGATCCCAAATTTCGATGTAATAGACACATTTACTCTGTGGTTGATAAGAGAAGAGGTCGTCTCAATATCCTTATCGTAGCCGACTTTGCCACCCTTAGATCTACCTACACTGCTCTCGAAAAACCCATATTGGAATTTGGTTTTCAGGTATACTCCTGTGCTTCAACCAGTAATCTGCAGAAATTTAAGAAATTTCAGCTTAGTGCAGCCAGAGTAATTTCTGGTATGGTTAACAGCTGCCCGAACCAATTCTACTATATAAAACAAATCTACAGCCATTGGAAATGAGAAGGGAATATAATCTTGTAAAATACTTTACCAAATTAGCTAACCTTGGCACTCAGAATCGGACAGCTACATTTTTACTTAATTGACAGAAAAACCAAATATTGAAAAAGGACTCTTTTTCTCGGGCCCTTTCGAGTGAGACAATCAAGCTCAACGTAGATACACAATTCCTTTGCAGTCCGGTTAAACCAAATGTGGGCTTGCATAGAGTGTTTTTCCATACAGCCATTCTTTCTGAAATAACCAAAAGCAACCACCCTCTTGATTATTTTGAACAATTGGATTTGGAGATAATCAACAATTTTTCTGCTGAAGATCTAAAGATCTACACAGATGGTAGCGGTGACGATCATCACCATGCCGGCAATGGAATTTACAGTACGTACCCTGCTGAAGTTCATGAATCAAGATCCAATAGAAACCCAGATATTTGTTCTGTGATTCACAGTGAACTTCTTGCCATTCAAACGGGTCTGGAAAATATCAAATCTGGAGCCACCTTTGATAAAATCTGGATCTTCACTGACAGTCGAAGCTGTATTCAACACTTGAGCAATTGGAATAGAGTAACGGACCAAGCTGGTGTTTCTATCCTTTGTCTGTTAATTGCCCTATCTGCCTCCCACGTCATACATATTCAGTGGATACCTTCTCACGTGGGCCTATTTGGATATGAAAGTGATGACCATTTGTCTAAGGACGGTACTTCCCTTCCGGCCTCTCCAGATTTGACCCTCACTTTTTCAGAATTGTTTTCTCTTCGCAAAACTAATGTCAACAAAGTTTGGATTCTCCCTCCAAGTCACAACTGGTTTCGCCGCAGGCGTCATAGTGGAGTCCTTGGCATGCAAGGGTTTCCTGCTGAACAGACCGCTACCTGCAGATTTGCCAGTGGTCATACTAGGAGTCTCACTTTCAGGGGGCAAATTTAGCTCTTCCCAACTTGTAAGAAGTGCAATTCCAGCAATGCTAGTTCTCAGCACCTACTTGATTGCCTGGATTTCCCCATGGAAGAGTTTCTTGAGAGACCTCTCGTTTTCCTCGATTTTTTGAAAGTTTACGGCCTCATGGATCTTATATAGCTCCGCTATATCAGGTGGGATTAATAATAACAACAACACAACAATAACAACAACACAACAATAACAACAACACATTGTTTGTTTACTGCACCAAACATTTACGAAATCTTAATACTTTTAAAAGTATCACTAATGAATCCTTATTGATAAGTGTAATAATATCTCATGAATGTTGTCAAGAGTGCTAATGTTGAAAATATAATTAATTAGCTCTTGTAATTTTCTGACAAATTTCCAGTTAATGTGAGAAAATAGTAACTCAAATCATTAAAAGTAATTTACATTATATTAATCTACAAGATAATCTTTCCTTCGCTAGTATTTTTTGTGTAGTAAATAATAAGCAGGAATCCACTAAAATTATCATATAACAATAAAAACTGTAAGTTAAAGATTCCTTCTGTCACTTTCATAATAATGACAAAAATTGATTTCAAGATAATATTTTTTCATATTAGGAACAAATCTTTGATGGAATCCTTTTTTTAGTGTCTATTCTTAGAACAATTATCTTAACTGATATAATCTGAGAATCATTGAATCTACTTTCTTGAGAAAACCTCTGCTTTAATTTTTAAACTAAGAAATTAATTATTTTGACAATAGAAATGGACAACCAAACATTCTAATGCTATTTTAGGCATTTTAATATCCCCCCTTTAATTACTTTTCAGAAGTGCGTTTTATAGATAGTTACGCACTTCGAGTAAATAAATTTTTGTGTCACAAAAGAGGAATCCTTAAAGATTTCTAACTATCTACCTCCACAAATATGCATGCAGAAACTTGTTGGATATTCAAATGTACTACAAAGGGTTTCATCAGTTAAACTACACACATGCGGAGTAAAGTTAGGATTTTTTCAAGATATTAAGTAATATATGAGCTTGAGCATATATACTTGTCAAATTTCTTAGTGATAGCGATTAAAAGACTAAAATATTTATTTCATTCCTGATAATTCAATACTTAATATTCTACAAAAGTCGACAATTCTTGAAAATTTCAGTATAAAAGAACTAATTTTAATTTACTTTTTATTTGAATGTTTGGAATTTGAAATATTAGTTTTTCAAACGATTAAAATATGATTGCTAACTTTTCAACTCTATTTAATTATTTTTGCTTTTTAATCTTCAGTGTGAATTTATATACTTTTAACTTCAATTCTATCTTTAGCAAACTATTACAAAAATAGAAATTTTTGTTTAAATTGTGTAAACTTTACATATATAATTAAATCAAAATTTATAATTACTTACTCGTTGCTAAAAAATAAAATGATATTTAAATATTCAAAGAAATAAATAAAAATTGATGAAAGATGAAATAAAATATGATTTTATATTTTAATTTCAAAAATAAAATATTTCTTTTCTTAAAAATCATACTTACGGTCAGGCCTTGATTCAACTAAAAAAGTAAAATACTATTTCAGTTTGTTTACAATATTATAATAAATATACATTCTACGTTAAGGATACAATATAAAATTAAAGAAGATCATAAATTTTCATTAAAATAAAATTTAAATTTGTAGAAAACTATACATAAATTTCTAAAACTCTCCAATCATTTCTTGAATATTGAAGTAAGAACTACCAGAAATTTCATTTAAATTAGTGATAAATTTAAAAGTATTAAAAATCATTATTTTTCATCTTTTGTGTGTGTGAGTAAATTATAATTTCTTTGACATATCCTTTATTTGTTAAGTAATTTAGAAATTATTAATTAAAAATTATAATTTAAGAAAATGTATTGCTATTTAAAAATTTAAAAATTGTACTGTCACTAAGCAAAAATTCAAAAATACGGAAGATTTTGAAATTAAATATTAATTTTGTAAATAATGTTCCAATTGTATTTAATCATGAAAAATCTATAACCCAGCTTATGTCATTCACGAGATAGAAACCTGTATATGAAAGGTTTCTGTGAATAGGAATTCTAAATGATAATACATGACAAATGATGCATTGACAACGGCAACGAAAAAAAATTCAATTTGCCTTTTCAGATTTATGTACAATTTTATAAATGCATACTTAAAAAAATTATTATTTTAATAAATTATTTCATGCTAAACTAACAAAACATAAATTTAAAGATCAAATTATTAAAATTAAATGCTTGCTATTTTTTTATTAAAATGCTTAAAAATAAATAAATTATCACATATAATTTGAATAACATGACGTGATAGTTATTAAAAGCAATTACTTGCTAGGAGATGATTTCAAATAACTCTCTACGTATTATGCAATGAAGATCTAGTTATAAAAATGCTCAATATATGACCTCAATTCACTCATACAGAATATTGTGCATTTTATTAAGAGCCCCAATTCACTCATAGTGAAATGCATTGAGTATGGCAACGAAAATAATAAATCCTGCTGAGTTACAAATACATGTTCTATTTGCAAACAATTCATTATAGTAATATAAATATTATTTGTCAATGGATTGGATTTTGGCATTACATAAATCTAGAAATTTATATGAAAACCATTGTTATTATGGTGCCAATGTTTTACAATCATATGTAAGATTTTAGAAAATAAATAATAAAATTTCTAAATGTTTTGATGCGTAGTTTGTAAAATGGCAGCCAATGTTTGCTCCAACAAACTTCCCATATGTAATAAAGATTTTTAAAGAGAAATAAGTTTACTTTTTCATTTTTAGCTAAAAAAAATCACTTAATTTTGAATTAATTATATAATATCAAATTAAAATTATAAGGATTTATCTGTAAGATGCATAAGTAAAAAATATTTTGGAAAATTTTAACAACAACCCATCTATATCTTGATTTAATTTACAGTTTTTTGTTGAAACACTATATCATTTCATAACATTTTAATCTTAGAGTGTCTCACATACATGAATTGATTTCTACTGATAAATATGAACAAAGGTCATTCGATTTAGTACATTTTACTTGGGTGATGAAGATCCATTATCATATTTTCATGAATGTTAAGTTTATATTCTATCTGTCAAATTGAGAAAAAATAACATGACTGAGACAAATTTAGTTTGAAAAGAGCTGTCACTAAGAAATAAAATTCCATGCTTTAAACGCCTTGTTTTTAAAGTTTTTTCGTTTATACCAGCAGACCTCCCTTTCCTAGCTCAAGAAGAAAGAAGCCGCCAGAAAATTTATTATCAATTTAGATGAAGACCGCCATAAAATTTATTCATCATATTTAATTTTACATCAAAGGGCTGTTAAGGCAAACTATGTTAAAAGTATTACACAGGCTACATTTTTGTATGAAAGGCTATATTTTTACAGAATACAAATTTAAAAAAATAGGGATAGAACATTATGTATTAAACAAATTATTTACAAAGAACCTAGGGATCGCTTCACTTGTTAAAATATCTGATAAGTATGTGTGTATTAACCAACTTTAAGATCAAAGTACCAAGTTTTTAACAAAGGATGAAATGATATGTTAAATCATTTACAGGGGATAAAAACAATAATTCCTATTAAATTTGGTAAGCAAATTTTAAATAGAAAATTATCAGTCTATTTTAAAGCATATTTTTCATTATGATACAATTATTTAATTTTGTTTTCAATATTTAGTTTCAAAAAATGTTTTATCGTTTTATGTATTCCTACTAAAACACTATTATGTTATTCTGAAAAACTAACAAATAGAATTTTTTTAAGTTTCACAAATTAGTTAAATACATTTAATGTTTCAAGAAATTCCTCTTAATTTATATATTAAATTTGTATTATTAAGTTTTTATTAATTTTAGTAAAAAAATGAAAACTTTCCAACGAAGAATTTAATTCCATACCGCACATAAAAAGATTTTTTCAGTTGTAATAATAAGTACATGGGGTACATCTATATTAAACCTTATTTATTAGAATAAAAATTGAAATATTTGATAAAATATGTGACATAGACTAGTCTATATATATAGAGAGAGAGAGACTAGGCTATGTCACATATGTTATATGTATATAATTATTTTCATTGAGAAAAGGCTCAATATAATTTTTCTTAAATAGAAAAGACTTTTCTTTATCAGTTTGACAATGCAAAACCTTTAAGCATATTAAAGGAAAAAAGGATAACTTTTTTTTTATATTTTTATTCATTTAACTTTTATGATTGGTTATTCTGCAAGTATTTTGAGTGACTTTTAATTCATGTTTTGTTAATTAATTATTTAATTATTTGCATTCATATTTTTAATAATTTAAAAGTACATAAGAAACGCAAGAATGAGAATCTAAATCTCAATTAAAAGATATATTAGATGATTGAACATCTTGCTAGGATATTTAAATCTATTATTTTTAAATAGATAAAGAACATTTGAATTTTTTAACTGGTTTTTGTACATTTTTCTTTAAGCAGGTTATTTTCAAAATACATATTTTCAATTTTATACATTATGATAAACTAGCGATAAATACATATCACATTAAAATTTAAAATTGAAATTAAATTAAATGATTGATAACTGTGCATTAAATTTTTATTTATTGAATTAAAACTAACATCTATAGTTATTGAATAATTTTGTATTGGAAAATCAGTAAATAGTTTTACATACTTCCATTAGGGAATGCAACTGCCAAAAGTAAGACCACCAGGACTGCGTTGAAGACTGCCATTTTGATCTTAGACTGGTAAATGCTTAGCTTAAGAATCCTAACGAAACTTTCTTCTTATATACCCAATAAAAGGTTTGTGGTATCACGAGATAGTTTTGACAATAAAATCTTTCAATTTATTTGTGAAATAAAAAAGCATTAAAATCTTATACGAATTATGTGATTGCTTTCTTTACGCACGATTTAGCAGAAAACTATAAATAATCAATAAATCAATGTTAAACCTCACTATACTGCAAACGTAATTACGAATTATGTCACCTCTTTTTCTTCACATTTTGTTTACTCATCAGGAGTTTTTGCTCATATAAATTAGCTAAACTACATAGAAATAAACATAGAAACAGATTGAGTTTAAGGTATATGATTTTATTTTTATTTTATAGTCTTCAAACAATTGAGATAAGTGTTTAAAAATCTATGTTCCAGAATATTATTACTTTAAGATCAAAGTACCTATTTTTTAATAAAGGATGAAATGATATGTTAAATCATTTACAGAAGAGAAAAACAATGATTCCTATTAAATCTGGTAAGCAATTTTTAAATAGAAAATTATCAATCTATTTTAAAGCATATTTTTTATTACAATACAATTATTTAATTTCGTTTTCAATATTTAGTTTCAAAAAATGTTTTATCATTTTATATATTCCTACTAAAACACTATTATATTATTCTGAAAAACTAACAAATAGAACTTTTTTTAAATTTCACAAATTAGTTAAATATATTTAATGTTTTAAGAAATTCCCCTCAATTTATATATTAAATTTATATTATTAAGTTTTCATAAATTTTAGTAAGAAAATGCAAATTTTCCAAAAAAGTATTATCCCAAAAAAGTAACATCATATCGCACGTAAAAAGAATTTTTTAATTATAATAAGGAACATCATAAATCATAATTGATTAATGACGGTAATTATTTTAAAATTATTTTCCAATAAAATACTACTATTTTAATACAGTATTTACAAATTGACTATGATTATTTCAATGAAATATTTATTTATCCTTGTAAATAAATTATTTTAAGAAAACTATAAATTACCAAATTTCAAACTCCAAAAATGACATTTTAAAAGATGAAATTTTTTTTCCTATTTCTAAAGATTTTAAACTTCGCATAAAATATTTGATTCAAGTTAAAAATGTCAAATTTCTTTAAAAAAAAATTTAAATTGTCTTTAGAAACATGCAATTATAGAAAAAGAATTTAATTGCAATCAAGTATAAAACTGTAATTTTTTTTTAAATTACCAAACATTTTAGGTAAAAAAATACGTTTTGGAAAATATGAATTCTTATAAATGAAAGAAAATTACATTTTAGATTTGCCCAATAGAAAAATTTAAAATTAAATAGAAACAAATTTCATTAAAAGGTGAAAGCACTATGATATATTTTACTTAAGTATTTACAAATTTAATACAGCAAGCGTACTATTTTGACTTTATATCTCTATATATATCTGTATATGCATGTTTAGCTTAAGAAATAGAAACTTGTTTTTTAATATGTTTTTAGAATACTTTATAAAGAATATAAATATATTCCAAGAAGTTAACGCTACGTCGTTACTTTCAACGTTTGCTATTGTAATAAATATAAAACTTCCATTGTTTTTAAGACAAACATTTAACTTTGACAAACCCATGCTTTACTTGGACAAAAATATTGCAAATAAAACATAAACTACATTAAAAATATTACTACTTCAATTGAGAACAAATTTGTATATTTGCACAAATTGCAAACAAATATATATTGATTAACTAATCAAAAGTTTTAGCTTTTGTATCAAAACATATCTAGTGAATAAGTAAAATATAAAATAAACAAGCATGTGTCATGTATTAAATATACAAATTGTTGATATAAAAACAAAATGGTGTAAAAATTTAATTGAAAATTTAAAAAAAAGACTTCAAATTACAAATTAGTTCAAATAATTAGATACATTTCTATCAATTCTCTTTTTCTGTATTTGGCACAATGATAACTTTTTAAATTATTTTTATTCTTATTGAATATTTGATGCACTATATATGATAAAAGCAATTTTGTAAAGCATATATTATATCAATTATTTTAATAAGACAAAATAAAAATTAATTCTTATTTAAAATTTATTTATTATTTTTATTTTATTTAAAGTTAATTTTTATTTCTTTGAAAGATATTTCTATAATTATCTAATTATTTACAGAAAATTATAAATTTACTTTACTGAATAAATGCTTTATTTATAAATTATAAATCCTCACTTGTTTTCGTTATTTAAATGAAGTAATTATTTTGAAATGTATTTCTTTTAATGAAGCAATATTTCTTTTTAAGAATATTTTACATAAATTATGTAGTAAATGATGATAAATTATGCAATAGGTTCAAAATACACTAAATAAATTCTAAATAATTCATATTTTTATGGTAACTATCAGATGATTAATTAAAAAGTATATTAATTTAGTAATTTTACAAAGTTATTTCAATAAAACAATATATGGGTTAAGGAAATGTTTGAATGTTAACTTAATAAAAAACTTCAACTCATGTCTAAACATCTTTAATATTAAATCAACACATATACCTCATAATACTGTACATATGTGTACATAGAAGAATCAACATCATGTAGTAATAAATAGTAATAAAGAAATTTTTCTGAATAAGAATAATGTGCTTAAAAATAGTTAAGTCAAAATGTAATTAATTTTATATAAAACGTTACTAAGATTTCTTTAAATTTATTAGATTCAAGAATTTAATGATAAAAATGATTTAATAATAATATGTGTGAAATGAAAAAAAAATTAATCTTGCATCATTAAGTGCAAAAAGTGAATTAGTAGAATCATGTAATTTTTTAAATACTAATCATCTGAGGAAAATATATGAATTTAAAAAAATTTCATATACTAAAAGGCTTTTCCAGAATGCTATTTTTTTATTCTCACTATTAAAGTAACACAATTCAAAATTTTAGATAATCGTATGTTCCTCTAAATTAAGTAATATAAATTATATGAATAAAATGTTATTGATAATGTGTTTAATATCCAATCTTTGTTAAATTTGTAGTTTTAAAGCAATTATCAAAAGTTACTAGATTTAAGTCTGTAAAGTCTAATCTTAAAGTTAAATTTTGTCTGAAATCTATTAAAGTCTGTAATTTTAAAAAAAATTATAGAGGATTAGAAAGCATTATCTGGAAATTGTAAAAAATTCCAATCATTTCTGTGCGATATGTGAAATTTTATTTTCAGTGGTGTCAGTAAAATAGAAACTAAGAATCTGAGACTTATAGAACTGAGTAATATGGGTGGATGAATAACGTTATATACATATCTGCAAACGTTACTGATTTTATCGGAAAACTCCTGCTTTTTCATCATTTCTCCCAATTTCACGATAATGTGTGAAAATTTAATGATTTTTGGCAATTTCAGGGAAAAATTTAAAAAAAGCATAAATTTTGCCAAAAAAAAAAGTCTATTGAGTTGTTTAATCAGATGAGTTTCTGTGTGAAAAATATTTTCCAATATCTCCCTCTTTATACTTACAATTTTAACTATTTTACATTTTAATGCAAATGTGTGAGGCGGGTGTTGAGTCATATAAAAAAAGAAAGAATAAATTTAGATTTTCATACCTTCTGTTGAAAATTTTGAATGTTTAGTTATATCAAAATATTATCAAAATGAGAAATTTTTTTAACAGTAGTTCACCAATTCATTTCTAAGAAATGTTAAATCAGCAACGTATGAAAAAATAAACTGCCATGAATTATTCTAATTTGAAATGTATTATGCTTTTTATGGGCAAAGTATTTGCTAGATTTTATATTCTTAGACGTATTTGCCACTGAATTTAATTTGTTTAGTTGTGTATTTTATGTTTTTATGCAATTTTATAAGTTTAATTATGAATAAGTTGCACTAGTGATAAATTACACTAATTGCACTTTATATTGATAAATTGCACTTGCTTTCTAAAAAATTATTATTGGGATATAAACTTTGATTCTTATTTTTTTACATGTAGTACATTTTTTTATTTTACTTGGTTCCTTTTTATGTAGTTTATGAATATGTTATTAAAATCTTAACATTGACATAAAATATGTTTAATATAAAGCATTCTCAGAATGTATAATTTGAAGAGTAAAATTGTATTCTTGCGATACTGCCGTTTTAAACATTCTATTTTAAGCAAAAATGTCACCAGTAGAGTCTTCTGCGATTTTTTCTTTCAAAACCAGAAACATTTACAGATTTTTTTCTCTTCAAAGTTAGCAAGTATGATGTTTTGCACTAATGGAATTTCCTGAGGCTCCCACGAAATTATGAATCCATTTGGACTTCCATCACTGTACTCTGATGAGAGAATCGTGTAGAACATATTTTGCTGGTAGGGAAGTGGTGTACTTGTGTCCCACGAAGGTAAGTAATTAGCCATGAGATACCTAAATATTTTGTCTAGTCAAATTTACTCAATAATGCATTTTCACTTTGATAGTGACGGATATTTTATGGACGATAATACCATTATAAATCAGAAAAGTTTAAAATTAATTCACTGAACTTCACTTCAAACAACTTTCTTGAACACTGTAGAGCATAGATTTTTATTTTTTAAAGTGTGGTGAATCGATACATCTGACAACAAAATTACATTCCGTCTTATTTTCAAGATATAAAAAAACTGTATAATTGTTCCGAGAATATAAATCCATTCATCTAAACTTCAGAGTCTTTTCAGATTCATCCCAAAATAGGTTGCTTTCTGTTGTTTTTACAAAAGATGACCCAATAAAATATAGATTTGGTTTTACTAACAAAATTAATAAGTACATAAATTATCATAATTTGGTAGTGTGCATTGTTTTTTATACTTCATATACACAAACTCAAGATTGTAAGTCGCCAATTCAATATAAAACTTTTAGTAAACCAAAGAATGTTCTTTTATGTCGTTTGTAATTATGAGCAATTCCACTACTTCCACATGATTGATTTTTTTATATCAACCATAAACTTTAATATCTAGTTGTAAAAATGATTTCCTTAAAATAACTTCCGTATAATAATCGTGCTTTTTGATAAAATGTTTTATAATATTCTCATAGGGAGAAAGTTCAACATAGAATTTTTTTGAAAATATTCAGTGTAAAATATTTTGTTGTTTACTTTTGCACGCGCGTTTGTTTAAGGAGTTTAAGAATTATCCCCCGTTACACATTATATAACGTAAAATTAAACTTAATTTTGCAAATGCTATTCTTATTAAGTAAATCTATAAGACATAATTAATACAATTTGTATTTATTTATTATAAACATAAAGTTGCATAATATGTATATATGCATTATATTTGATTAAATCACTTTAAAATGTTTTACAATATTTCCTTGCATTGATGATAATGAAATAAACTCATTTTGCAATAATAAAAGTACATAGTTTTAAATCGTTTGTACCCAAAGAGAAAAATATTATTAATGATTTAAAAATAATAATGCTGATAAAATTTTAGAATTTTATAAGGTTTTTTTAACATATTTTCTTTTTGATACTATAGTTGACTATTTTATAATGTTTCAGCTTTTGATTGAGTAATGTTTCATAAATAAAAGGTATATAATAATGAAAAAAATAACATTACACACCAAAACCGATTACTAATATGTTTATAATTAATTTATATTTTCACAAAGGATGCATTTTCTTCTATTATTCTGTCCAAAATATATTTTAGACAATATTTTAGCAGCAACACAGGAATACCAACACAAAAAAATGCTTATAATTTAATATTCTTTGGATGTGTAAACATTGTGACTGCATTTAAATTATTTGAGTTTTTAAGTCGTAAGGATCAAATGTTGTAAATAATGTTTTTTTATCCCGGTTATTTGAATATTTTATCGTTTTTGTTCATGATATAGAATATAATTAGAATAATATAATTTTTTTTCGAACTGTGGACACTTGGTTGACGAACCCACTTGCCACAACAAGGTCAGGAACTGCTACCCATTTGTTATTACCCAGCAAGCATCAAGCCACTGAGGCGAGTAGCGTTGCTGGCGCCATACCACCACAAACTCGTTTATAGGGTGAGCCCCATTCATTCCTCATCACAGAGGAAAGGACTGAGAAAACAGACAAAAAATGTAAAAGGCGTGCTCAAACCCGGATCCACAGCTCAGGTGTCAGGAGCGCTAACCACTCAGCCATCGGACAGCTTGCAATAATATCTAAACAACTGTATTGGCATCATAATAATTTTCTCATGCTTCATAGGTAAATAAAAAGAAGATGCAGAATATAAACACATTCTAATTATAAATCACAATCGGTACTATAACATTATCTTCAGTAAATCATTGTAATGGAAGAAATTTTTTTGTCTCTTATTCTTAACAATCAATATGATTTTCTCTCCCGAGATCTAATTTTAAAATTGCTTAACATTACTCAATAATAGCTTGTAACAACGTTAACGCTCCCGAGATACGAAACATAAATAATGCAGAAAAATGGCGGATTGTTCTCAATTGCGAAATACTTAAAATTCTAACTCAGATAAATTTATCATTAAGGTTTTCTTTAATACTTTTTTCTCCTTTTTTGTAATGAAATTATCGTTTGACTTTGGCTTAGTGTTTCATAAACTAAGATTAAGTATTTATATTATTTAAATTTTTATTTATTAAATTTTTTAATTTTTTCTTTTTTATGTTGTTGATTTTTTATTATGGATTCGAATGACTAAAGCAGACTGAAATGTGTTATATGGAAAACGATTTGCGCATTCCAAAAATAAACACTCCTAGTTTATTGAATTTCGAAGATTAAATTCCACAACTAATCCAGTTAGCTGTGAAAAATGGAATTACTAAGTTCTTCATTTTCCTATCTTAATTTGTAAAGAATCAAAAGGAAATAAGATAATTTCAATACACTTATCTAAACTTCCATTCAAAACAAATTGCCCAGATATACACACACTGCTGTAGAAATAAGCATGATAACCAACATTCTTGAAGTACATGTAAACTCCATGTTTCAATCTCATTACATATCTTCAAAATGTTTGTAAAAGAAATAAATGCAGAATTACCTTTACTTCTGGTTGCTGAAGAAATTGCTCAAATTGACTTAACGATATAAGGCTTCAAAAGATTTAGAAAAATGAAAAGAATTCTGGAGAACTGAGCAAAAATATTTTGGTGAGTGTCATTGGACATTCTTTACCTCAAACTATTAACTTATCTTTCATTATTCCAGTTTCTCCTTTTATTGATAATGTTCGTCAATGCAGAAAATGCTATAAATGCACAAACCTTACGAAAAAAGCAAACATGACTTCTTCCTATGTAAGAACTATGAAACATTCTTTAGACTTGTGTCAATAAACAACTAAACGTATAAACTGTCAGGGATATTAAGCAGCTAATGACATTTCCTGCCCTATGAGGTTTAAAGAATTTTTTTTCATTTTAAAAGCATGAGTCACCTTCCATTTATAAGACGTTATAATAAATCCTTAAAAACCAGTTATTCCAGTGTTACTAAAAGCCATCTTCCTTTTTTGCCGAATCAAATTGAAATAACTGATATTGTTAAAAAGGCAGTGACACAGATGGCTTCTATATACAGCGCAAAATTAATTGCAATATTGGCTATATTAAATTAAATGGTTCAACAAATATTCTCATGAAAGAATGCATGAAACAATGTTCGAATCCAACTAGATCTGTTCTAGATCTCCTCCAAAAAAGAGCCCTGCAGATCCATACAGTCAAGAAGGATAAGTCCAAGCAATTCTGTGAATCAGGAAATTATATCTCCCGAACCACCTATTATGAAGTCTCCTCAACCAAATATTAAATACGTAGAACCTAACATTGAAGAAAAAATTGAGTCAGGAAGAAGGCATAAGAAACATTCGTAATTTTTTTAAAATTATTTTACGACAAGCGCAAGTTTTTGATTTCTATAATTATTCAGGATTTTTGTTTATTTAATGTTCAATTTATGTATATAATTTCTTGGAATTTAACAACTATTCTATTTAACCACCCATAAGTAAAACTTCCATACTTTAAATTTTCCGATGTCCTAACTATTCAATAAACATTTCTTAGAAATCCCGACTTATTTCAAATTTGTAATAAAACAACAATTCAATTAGATAAGCAAGATGTCCAGGATGGAGATATGTGTTTTTCCATTGATAAATCTCTACCTGTGCAAATATTAAGTATATCCTGCTCAGAAGATAAGACACCAAAATTTTAGCCATAAAAATTGCAATATCAAAATCATATCTTACTTTAGTAAATGTATACCTTCCCCACGGTAAATTTTCAAGTTCTTGGTTCCTGGCGTCTTATCAAATATTCATTCTCCCTTCATAATAATTGGAGACTTCAATTTACGAAATTCGGTGCTTGGTAGTTATTCAAACTCTTTTAAATTTTCAAAGTTCCTCGATTGCATACTGGATAACAACATTTGTCTTTTAAATACCTCTCAGACTACTGATTTTGGACCCCACCACAGACTTTCCCTTATCGCTTATAACTTTATATCTCCTGATATTTTTCTTTTTTAATTTCTTCATCAGCTCAGATAGTTATGTTAAGAACCATGTCCTTGTTCTAACGAGTGTCAAAATCTATAATAACGATTATTTAAAAGGTAATTCAAACAAAAAAAGTCATGGACTAGTTTTTAAATTCAATGAACACTCAAATTGCTAATAACGAACTTGTTTCTATAGACCAATTCCAAAATTGTAGGCAAACACTATCTTGATAATTTCAGAAAAAAGAACTTTCAGTTAAAGTCATATCCTCCGTGATGGACTTCAGAATGCTGTTATACTTTGGGTCAAAAAAGGAAATTTTGGAGAAAAGAGAAAATTTCTCTTAGTCAGACTCTGTAGATACAGTTCAAATGAATTTCTACAAAACTTTATCTTCTTACCTTTCCCAGAAATTTCTGGGATAAACCTGTAGCAAATTCTAGTATGTTTAAAGAGATTTATTATATTCTAAAAGACTCAAAAAATAAATCTTCTGACTTACCAACTTCTCATTTTCTAATTTCTGGTGAAACATCAATGATTTCGGACCCTGTAGATTATTTGCCAAATTTTAGGTTCCTCAATCTGAGAAACTGAAGTACTACCTTTCGATTTACTTACAAACTTTGATTTAAAATATAATTCTTCCTTCTCTTTCTCCGAGCTCCCTTTGGCGATTTCCAAATGCAAAATTACTTCAGCTGGCTCTGATTTAATATTAGCTAAAATTTTAAAAAGTATAGCTTTACGATCCCTTTTATCACTCATAAATAACTCTTGGTTAACAGTAATGTATTTCTGTCTTGGGAAATATTTATCATACTTCCAATAATAAAACCTGGGAAATATACTACATCAGTTAGTTCTTATCGCCCAATATCTCTTACAAGTATTCTAGATAAGGTCAAGGAATGCATGATTTTAAATTTTCTTATAAATCATATCTCCTTTTCTAAGTATTTCCATCCAAATAATCATGGATTTATACTTCATAAAGACTGTGATAGTGTTCTTTTTATGCTTCACCATCATATTATTGTTTTACGCTCACAGAGAAAACATATCATATGCGCAGCTGTGGGCATATTTCAAGCTTACGATTCAATGTGGTCAGACGGTCTTACTTATAAGTTCCTCCAATTTGATATCAGAGGAAATACTTTTCATTGGATATTGGATTCCTTATGGGATAAAAGTTTTAGTGTGAAATGATGTAGAACTTTTTCTCAACCAAATGTCTCTAATAGAGGCGTCCGTCAAACCTGTGTTCTTTCTCCTTTTCTTTTCAAGATTAATAATTCAGACATATACGACGTTCTCTCCTCTGACATTCAATGTTTTATATTGATGACATAATCTTTTTGGCTTATCATTTATCTCAAGAAAGTCTTCAGCAAAAAATACAGACTGCAATCATACAGATTGAACATTGGTGTAAGGAATGGAAACTAAAAATTGATTCCTCAAAGTGTTCTGTTATAAATTTCTCTTCAAAAAATTATTAAATTTTAAACTAACTGTCAACCAATATTCTATTTCTTAGTCTAAGCACAAAAAAATCCCATGTCCCTATTTTACTAATAACTGAACCTTCAAATATAATTTTTACATGAAAAAGAAATCCATCCAGATGAAAATTTAATGCTTTAAAAGCTATTACAGGTAACAGATAGGGAGCAAGCATTAATCACTACTAAATTGTTCAGTCCTTTATTACAAGTAACCTGGAATATGGATGTCAAGTATTTATATCTGCGAACTTATCAGACCAAACAATCTTCGATCCAATATACCTCTCAGTTATTTGAATTGCTACAGATCTTCTACGATGAAAACAAATTCCACTTCTTGAAACAAATTCCACTTGAAAGATGCCGTGGTTGTACTTATCACCTAGTAGAGACTAGAGGGATCCTCTAGTAGAAACATAGTTTTGTTTTACCTTTCTGTAAGACAAAACTATACCATAGTACTTATGAATGCTTAAATTATATATTGTTATGTACTGATGCATCTAAAATAGACAATAAACTTGGAACCCCAGTTTATAACAGCAAAAATAACTCCTTTGTCTCCCAGTAAATCAATAACTCATATTCCATTTTTACAGCAGAGGATTTTTCTTTATATCTGGCGGCGACTAAATTCTATATGTCTCCTTCCAACTATGCGTATTATCAGACTCCTTATCCTGTCTAAGCAGTTTAAAAATTCTCTCAACCTCTTCTCCAACCATCATTTAACAAATCGGGTTAGCTCTAGAAATGTAACTAAGTTCTGCGAATCTATTCAATTATTTTGGATTCCAGGTCATTCTGGAATTTCTGGGTACAAAACTGTTGATGCTCTTGTAAAGTCGGCCATTAGTAAAAGTATTATTCTGATCTCGATTTCACCTTACCCATAATATAAGAAACACTTTTATCAATTATAAAAGCAACGAAGGAAATAAAAGTAAATATGCCTCTTACTTTTCGCATATGTCTTCTATGATGAAATTTCGCCACAATTATATTAATTCACACCTTGGAGAAGTGTGGCTATCTAGAGTTAGAACTAGATATTTTCCAACAAATGGTAAATTACATAAATTCAGACTTTCTTCAACAGATAAATGATCTTGCTGAGAAAGAGAAACCATGGATTACATAATGCTATCATGTCCTCATTATGATCAAGCAAGAAATTCTTTAAGAAAAAATTTTATAAAGGAGCTCAATACTTCACTTGGATCTTAAATTTGTCAACGAGTTTTCAAGAAAAAATTGAAGCAACAGTTTCTTTTTCTTAAACAAATTAATAGGCTGTAACTTTTTTTCTCATCTTTGTTTTTCCAAGTAGCTCCCCTTCATTTGTCATTCAAACGAAATATCAGGAGTAATTTACCAAGTACAAAAAATGTGCAAAAATCTTTGCTTAAATAATATGTTCCCGTATCGCCACTTAATATTACGGAAATCTTGTTTTATAAGTAAGATGATATTTTATAATGTTACTAAATATACAATTAAGAAACTCTGATAAATAAAATTAAAAAATTTTTAACAATTTAAATCTCATAACTTAAATTTTTATTTATATATAAAAATATCTTGCGTAGTTGCATAAAAATAAGTCCTATTATTTCAAGAAATTCTGTTTATTAAAAAAATTTGTTTATCATTTTTCTCATCTGAATATTTTACTCGATTTTAAAGAAATAATAATAACAGCAAATGTAAAATTTATATATAAAAACTAATAAATTAATATTCTTGTAAATGAAAATAGTTGCTTCTTAGTTCATTAGTTTTACAATATTGGGAATATAAATTCATGTATTGTTTCATTTATGTCTTTTGTGTTAGTATAGTACGTGCATTTGAAAGAAAGCATGAGAATTAATGAGTTAACGTCATTGGTAACAATTCAAAGTAAGTAATCTGAGCAATCTTTAGGAAGCATGTACGATTTTTAATAATATATTACTAAGTTGCTTAAAATATTCACAATAAACAATAGGTTCAATTGTTCTATATTGAAGTATTGCTTAGAATAAAAACAGCTTCCTAAGTCAATTTAAATTTCAATCTCAATTCATTTGAAATGGGTAAGTATTTTAACAATAACGTGTAGTAAAATAGGTAAAATTCTCAAAATCAATATTATGAAATATGAAAAGATGAATCAAACTTTAAATGATGCTATTTAATAGGCATGCTACTCTATTATTAAATTGGGAAACACTTTTAAGAGTAGAAGCAATATCTTTAATGATACCCTTTTGAATACATTGAAACTTAAAATTCAAATTTCAATCTATATTGGTATAGAATAAGATATCTACAAAAATAAAATTAAAACATTTAACAAATCTTCTCATGGTGCTTTGGAAGATGCCTCAAAATTGACTTCTAATGAAAATTTTAATTTACTGTTGAACAATGAAACAATTTCAACAGGAATAGAAAACATGTTTATAACAAATATTTTAGCAAGTTTAAATGTAAAGTTTAAACTTAGAAAATTAAACGTTTTTATTCACTTTTGAATATTTTAGCCCAAGAGAAATTATTTTAAAACATATTTTGCTTATTTTTTGAAAATATTTTCATATGCGTACTGGAAACCTATAATTATAAAAGACTTAATTTTTTAAAACAATATCAATATTGTTAAAAAATATAAATTTCGCAAAACAAGAGAATTAGGATATCTTCTTTAAGAAATTTATGTATTTTCTTATGATGGGATTCGGTTTCCTTTTTATCGCCATTTTTTTGCTCGGTGATTGAATCTTTCAATCTTACAGCTTAAAATAAATTCTTAAATTAAAAATATCTTTCATTGGAGGTACGAATCAATTTATTGTTTTGAATAAAACTATTGTTTCATTTCAGAAAATTTCTTATTTCTTTATGGTTATTATCTATATGTGGCCAATTTATGGAATAAAATTTTAAGTCCTTTTTTTTATCAGATTTCCTGTAAACATTTTTAAAGGAGCACATGATGTTTCAGTAATTTCATTAGTTTTAGTTACAACAATAATACGAATTCAAGATTTATTTTGGTTTTAATGGGCTATTAACAGAATAGTTTAATGGATGAAAGAATTATGATATGAAATTGATAAAAACAGGAAGTTGAAAATGTATATTTGTTTGAAGAGAGAGAAATAATAATAATTGATAATATGAAATAAGCAATATATAATTTAATTATATAAAAATCATATTTTAAATGAAAATACATAAATTTAACGGAATAAATGTAAGAATAATTTTATTATATTGTGCAGAAACAACAGTCAGCGTAAATTTTGATTTATTTGTCATGAAGGATATACACATGAAATGAAATTTGGATCCAAAACACAAGTACACAAATATGAAATTAATAAAAAAATTTAATGATTTTTTTAATATGTTTTATTCTTCTTTCCTAGCATTAATCCTAAGTTGACTGGAAATTATAACCATGATGTAAAAATTATATTATCTTCTGATCCCAAACAAACAAAGAAATAGCAGTGGCTTTTGCATTTTTAAACCTAAGTAGATCCTTCAGGGATCAGTTTAAAATTGTTGATTAAGGATGATAGATTGAATTTTTAATAATTAGTGAATGTTTTCTCATCATTGTGAAAAACCACTCATTTATACATATTACCTGCAGAGAGATTGTTGGTTTAAAAAAAATTGTACTGCCATGTTGGAAAATACAACTTTTATTATAATGCTTCTGAATAGCATTAAATAAACAGAATGCTTTATGCACTGCTGGAAATTAAAATTAATACATTAGAAAGGAATGCAGACCACAAAATGATATTTACTGGTAAAATATATTAACTTTTGTTGTTATAATATGTTCCAGCTATCTGACGAAGTCAGATAAAATCCGACAGACCACTGCCCCTAAGGAAGTTAATGTGACAAGTAGAGGAGATAAATATATGTTTTCTCTAGAAAATTCAAAAAAGTTCAAGATGTACTTAGCAGAAGATTACTTAACTTGACATTTTGAGCAGGCTGCAAAGGTCTTTGTGGCCTCAAAAAATTAGAGACTCTTAATGTCACTTTTGCCAGCCTGGAATTCGCCGTTCTAGAGTTTCTGTCACAACTAAGTTAAATGAAGAGCCAAGCTTTTTACTCACATGGTATAAATACCGCACACCAGGAAATTGGGTCAAAAGAAATTAAATGGCTAGACGGAACAGTCAGGAAAAGGATATGAGATGCAGCTTCTGTAAATCAGGGAGTTTGATCACCAAAATATAGAGGTCTGTCTTGGCTACTTCTGCTGGTCCGACAACCAGGAGCTTTTAGACAAAAATGAAAGCTCCAAAGGTGAAATCGATACTTCACTTCTTTGCTTATAGCCCTTAGCTGAGCAAGATGGAATGGTTTTCATGTCTTAGTGATTCTACCAGGAGAATATTCTTTCGACGTACATCTCTCGTTAAGAGCTGGAAAACCCCTTCGTCGGTTATAAAAGCATATTTTAAGAAGACCTGTATGTCTTTATTGGGATTTATTAACTCAAAATAATAAGTGATTATATTTTCAAGAAATTTGGGTGCTTAAGTAATTAAAAGCCAATATTTAGAACAATCACGTATTGCAGAAATAACTGAACTTCTACTAAGCATTGGATCAATGAAAGATTATATGTCATTTACATGTAGAAATTCTTATACGGCTTCAACAAGATGTCACAGTTAAACAACCGTAGTAGCTTGTATATGGTAACAAGCTATTAATCAAACATTTTCCATTTGTAAGATCTCTGTTGAACATATCGGTAGGGGCAATAGCCAAACAGTTTTAAGGAAGGTGAGCACAATACTGGAAACATGAAATCGTGAATTATCCTGATGAAATAAATGTTACGCCAGTCTCGAATAATGAGTAGAGCTAAGAGTCGTAACACATTAGAAATGTCACAGGCACATATCAACGTGCTGCAACTGAATATAAGTGGTGACAGAGACGTAGGTCTAATTACATACCATACCATCATGCTAAATGATGTTATAATATGACGATAGTGAAAGCTCTCTACTTGATTTCACTACCTTGCCACAAAACACGAATGAGACCATTTTGATGCTGTAAGAAGAATTTGGTATCATCTGAAAAAAATCTATTCTCCATTTATGACCTAGATTCGTTGTGATCACAACATTGAAGGCACTTCTGTCTCTCAAGCAGCGGCAATTGGAATATGCAGCCACTACTTTATATAACAATGAGACTATGCTGTTGCAAATACCATCAAAATGCTTCTGCAGACTCTTGCTTTCTTGCAAACGACTCCATTCCTTTACTCAGTTTTTGTGACGTAGCTGCTCTATCCATTAAGACCATACGGCTAACATGCATGTCTCCTCGGCTGCTAGAGATAAGAGGCAGCCAGCGCGGCATTCAGTGTTGCCGTTTTAAACCCATCAATTCCATGTTTTATGAACAGTCATTGAATTTTAACCAAAGAAAGCAGCAATAATGTGACAAGATAAATCACAATCCTGTTAGACTACAATTAAAAAAATATCAAAGTAAAAAACGTCATGGTACGAAAATTTTATTTTTATAAGAGAGATCACAACAATTTTTCACCTGGCATCAATGTTAAAATGTAATTTCCTTACGAGAAACTATCTGCATTTTGTAGGTAACACTACTGGTATCTGCTTTGTCTGAATGCGCTGAAAAGCTAATCATTATTGAATCATGGCCCTTTCTTCCTGTCGTTTAAATTTCACGTCTGTACCATATCCTTTCTTGGGGTAGCAATTTTAATAGCCTTAATGTACATTTAAAATATAATTTGGTACTCTTTTGAAATTCATGTTTTCTTTTTGCCCTCCTTTTCCTTATTATAAATCTCGACACTATATGTTAATATACCAAATGAAATCTGTATGATAAAAAAGTTAAGCGGATTTCAGTGTTATCATATAAATTTAGTTTGAAGTAATTTTTTGTTATAGCGATATTAATAAAGATAAAGTTTAAAGTTAGTATAACGGCTTAAACGGCAGGATAACGGCTTAAAGAAATCCGTTTAAAATAACAGTTTTTATTGCATAAATTTATGATGCAAATATTTAAATATGATCCAGTAGTTTTATATAAAACATTCATGATATAAGAAACCTAATTTACCTTCAATTTCTGCACAGTATGATTTCTGTTTCTGTCTTTCACATTTAATTTTAAGATGATTCACTTTGGGTATATATTAATTTTATATTAACTGATAATTAAAATTTAGAATAAAAATAATTACTTTCTCGTGAATGCGTCTGGTATTATTCTGTTTCAAATTTAAATTGAGTCTGCATTCAACCTTAATTAATGAAATAACATATAGTAAACTAAACTAAAATGAATGATTTTAATATATAGAATTTTAAACACATAACCTTTTTAGAATACTTTTAAGTAATTCTTAGTAGAATTCTTAAATTATTTTACAAGAAAGTGATTTATAGATATGCTATGCTGTCTAACTTGAAAAGTAAACGCTTCTGTTTTGGTCCAATAAAAAAACCTATTAATGTTTCGTCAGCATTTTAAAGGATAATCCTCAATTTTTTAATATGTCTTGTTTTATTTTAAAATGTTTTGGCATAATCTTTAATAAGTTTTTAATTTGTGAAATTTAAATTAAAGTAATTTGTTAGTCAGAAATCACATTCTTTAACCAGTTTGAATAATCATTTAATATAGTATATCAATCTTTTATATCATATCAATTATATCCTATCTTGATACAATTACATGATATTATAAATATTGATGTATATATATTATCAAGTATATCAATATCTTGTATATTATATCAATTTTTATGTATTAACTCCTAGTCATAACCTTCTTCAAGAAAGCAAACAATAAATTACTGCATTTTATATCATATACAATGTCATATGACGAAAACAAAGCTATTAATACATTTAATGATAACACTGTGATGAAGTATATAAATTCATCTATAAGCTACATTTTATCATTTGGATTAATATTTTTTATGTGAAAATGACTGTCATGTGTTTATATAGAAGCAGATGGTCAACAAATGAGTAGAAAGAACGTATATAATTCTTAATGTGTTATCTCTTTACTCATGTTATTTCCGTGATTTAGTTGATTTTTATTATGCTTTGCTTGTATTTCCCTAGTATATTGAATAAATACTATATCTCATAAATTCTTTAAAATTACGTTCTTTGAAATATTATGCAACTATTCAATGTATCATAGAACAAGTAGCAATAGATAAATTAACATATTTTAAACACTTTTGATGAAAATTTAATTTTTTTCCCCCGCATAGGAAATTTTTTCGCAATAATTTTGCAAATTTAATGATTCATAAATTATAATCATTCTCAAACTATATTAAGTTTAATTTTCAGTAAAAGAATGATAGTTATAAAATTGTTATTTTCTATTTTTAAAATAAATGAGTAGAATTATTTAATCGGTAGCTTAGATTTTTCTTCAGAGCTCTATGCGTACGTAATTAATATATTTATTATATTTTTGATAGGTATATACCTTATCTTTCTTACGGCTCAAAAGTAATGTAAAACTTTAAATTGAAAAGTTTTTTTAAAAAAAGAATCCATGTTATGAAGATATTTTTCTAAAGTAATTACTTTCTACTGCATTTGTATTATTTAGTTATAGGACATTACCTTATTCCTGTAAAATATCCTGATACAATAAATTATTAATAGGTTTTGTGATAAATATTTCAAATTTAACTCAATTTTAAAGATTTAAAATTTATTTATAAGCATGGTATTATGGAAAATGTAAAGGGTGTTATAATTAACTGAATAATGATATTTTAAATTGATATAAATCTTTACAGTATATTGATGTAATGTAATCTTTACTGTATATTGATGTAATGTAATCTTTACTGTATATTGACTAAATATTTGTTCATTTCAATTTTACAAAAATTACAGATTACATTCTAAGAAAGTGAGATAATAAACTAATAAATGTTGAAACAAAAATATTCTGAAACATGGAACGTATTTATACCCAAGCCATTGAGATCTAGTTTACTTCATTAACAAATCCCTCGCCTAGTTAAAAATAACATTTTTTTAAAATTTATTTTAAAAATCTTATTAAACTAAATTTATGGAGCTCATAGTTAAAAAAAGACATCAAAAAACAGATGCAATGAGAAAATTAGTAAATCTCAAAGATTACAGAAATATAAACACTTTCTCAGCAGAATATAAAATATAATTCTCTATATGTACAAAATTTTTATATAACTTCAACAAGAATTTAAAGTTTTGCACTAACGACAAATAAGTATTCGAATCTCAATCTCATCTTAAATTCCTAATTATTAAAATGTATCTTCAAATAAAGTGATTAACAAGACATACAGTCGTATCTACGGAAAACATCAACAAAATAGAAACATCTATGATTCCCAGTCTTTTTTTCATTTATTATCCATAATTGACTCATAAAATAGCATCAGAGAAAATATTTAGTTTCAACGACATTTATAAATTTTCTGTTTACAAATGAGGAAAGAAATCTGCAATCTAAAAAGAAATCATGTAAAATGATTCTTGAATAAATAGAAAAAATAAAGAATAAATACCTTATTAATGTATTTAAGTTACTTTTCTTTTATCCTTTTATAAAAGTTGTATACTTATCTTACAGCTGATACCTTTTTGAAACAATTAAAAAAAGTCCGATTTAATTTAAAAAATAAAAAGATGCTAGTCTTTCAAACTTTTAAAAATGAATATATGGGTAACATTGTGAAATTTATTTAGTTACTAATAAACAAGAATAGTAGAAAAGAAATTATATTGTTGTAAGACACAATTGTAAGTAGGACTACCTGATGTAAAAAAAAAATTGGATTGACAAAAGAGCACTTTCTTACAATGATTTTTTTTGGGATTAAATCCAAAACCTCTATGGTTGGCATTTGAAAAAGAAAAATTGTGATTTCGAATTAATAGATTCAGAAAGCTTACAGAATTCCACAGAAGTCAGAAATAATTTAACAAATCATCCATTAACTCGAATAAAATTATTCTTGAAGGGTTAAATATGAAAAATATAATTAGCGCGGTTGGGTTTCGTGTAATTCAAATTAACATTTCAGAATCAACCATGAAATCCAGAAATTATTTAACGATGGTATTGTCACATTATTCCAAAACTCATAATTAGGAATGTAGCATACAAAAAACTTGAAGAATTATTATTATAAAAAATAATTTAGAGATCTGAAATCCACATGCCTACAATGTTGAAATCATAATGTGTAATGAAAACAGTAATGTGTATATCATTTTCTTCAAAAGTTCAAAATTGCTTAAGACTTTTAAACTGAAATAGCACAAGGTACTCACAGTTAACTGATACCTTACTAAATATCTACCCTAAAAATTCATCAAAAAATACACATTAGAGGATTCTTTGTTCTTCATAATAGCACATTTTTCTTATAGTCTCAAGATTGCTTGAACAAGATGCCGAAACAAAAACACCTCAAAATGATGGAAAATATCTTTTGTTCAACTGATGTATCTATATAAGTCTTTTGACCTTATTGAAATCTAATAAAAAGCTTAGGAAATCTCACTCTCTCTCTCGTTTTCATTCCGAAGATACAATTGACGGGTTAAATTTATATTTTTATTGGTTTACTGAAGTGAACTGAAGCTAATGAAGATTATTTTGAAAAGTTTAGGGTTTCATAATTTTTTTCTTGAAAACCTCCTACATATATCTCAGAGCTTTCAAAGTGATCCCTTAATGTTTATCATATATAATTTAAAAAATCATTTTATTTTAAGCACTCAATTATCATTTATGAAAAACTGCATTTTTGCTTAAAATAATTACATAATAAATCTAAATATATTGCAGAATGAACATTTAAAATAACTTTAGCAATTTATACAATAAAATAGAAAACAGTGACAAATATAAAGTTTATGAGTTTTGCACAAATAGAGTAATATACTATCCATAATGAAGTCTGTAAAATAGTACTGTTTAAGCCAACAAAAGATTGGTCTAGTATAATTCAGTGTTTTAAAATATGTTTTTTTCAATAAAACAACTCTTTAATTTAATGTTCATTCTGCAAATCTTAGACATGATACAACATTTAGTGTATAGTCATTTGTGCATAACAGCTTGAAATATGTATTATATAATTTTTTTAAAATCAATTGCTAAAATTTTAGCAATAATGTTTTACACACACATTTTTAAATACATCAATTTAATTTTTAAACTTTATACATTATAAATAATGTAGATTAAAATTATGCATTTCTCAACAAAATTCAAGTCAAAAAACAGAAATATATTGTAGAAAAGCTAACAAATATAATGTTTATTTTAATAATGTGGATTTAAACTATACAAATCAGAGAGTATAATCTTATATTCCCATGTAATCTATATTTAATCTAGCCTTAAATCAAAATGTAAAAGTTATGTCGGAAAAGCAAAATTAATAAAATTAATTAAAACCTTTAGAATTTTCCATTTTTAACGAGCATTTTGTCTTTTCACAATTTCAAGATCTGTAATTGATAGCAATTACAAAATCTAACAAATGATCTTAAAGATACTTTCCGTAATTTTACCATTTCGTTTGTTATAAAACACAACAGCTTTGGTAACAAAATTAGATTAATTAAATTAAACGCTCTCTGAATTTTATATAATTTTAAGTTATACTTAACAGAGTTTCACCATATTTAAGAGAGTCAAAATATAGAGGTCATCAGTATCAAAATTATTTTACAGGGCGCAATTTGGACATCCTAACAAACGAAAGTTGTCAAAAGGTATAAAATTAATCATTGAATCTTAGCCTTCATTTGGATTTATCACAAAGCTCTGAACGTATACACTTGTTTGCAAGTCGGATAAGAAGAAAAACTCTTAAGCATTCACAAGGACAAATATACATGCAGTACACGAAGTTTATCATCGTTGTCTAACAATAAATGAGATCAAGACTAAGAATTTCTAATCAAAGGCCTCTGCTCCACAATAAGCCTAGGTATAAAAATTTTTGTTGTTCTCCCATCTTCAAAATTATTTGCTCATATTAACAAAGTTTATAAAAAAAGAATATAATTAATTCAAAAGTTACTCATCTCGTGACAGTGTGCCTCATATATTAAAATAAAATGATATTTATAATGTTATAAAATTCTAGGATAAATAGTTTTGGAATTATACACTGCTAAATTGAACTCAGAAATCTAGATATTTTGCCCATTTCTTCTCAAATATTTTCCATTTCGTATGATTGAATTCTTGTGAACAAAGCTAAATAAGGAATGGATTGACATCGTTCTTTCAAATTTAGAAACTAATTATACAGATTTTGATAATTTTTTCATTAATAGATTAAAAGTCCTTGTGTGATTCTTAAACAGAACTAATTATATAAAATGATTTTACGTTAAGAATGCATAAGAAATTGAGCTAGTTTCATGACCACCATTTTTTCTAAGAAACTGATGTTAACCAGTTTATTTGCTGCGATATTCATTACAAATTACTCCAAATCAGATCATTTAAAAAATAATTTAATGTTTTAAAAAATGGTTAGAAAATATAAGGACCGCAAGGTATTACACTGAATCAAAGAAAAAATTATAAATTTCACATTTGACAAAAAAGTAGCTAGAGGAAAATGTTAATCACACATAGGAAGTCTTTGAAATATGATTCTTCCCTATTCAAATCGAAAAAAAGCTCCAATTATGATTTAAGCTAATAAAAATCAACCTTGTTACCACATTCATCTTCAGGCAATACCTTTATATTTAGGAATAAAAAGATAACTATTAATTTATTTGCAGAGTTTTTTTCTACCCATTTTTAAGTCAAAGAAGAATATTTTACTTCTCTAAGTGTATTTAAAGCCATATCCATAAATTAGTCTCATGGCTAAAATTTTAACTTTTAGGCACACAAACTTTGTGGTGTTTTCTTGAAAATTAAGATTTTTAGGATTTTGGAAATATACTTTTCAAACTGTCATAGCAAGTTGATCTCATGCTTTATCCTTATAAAAATGATCCTCGATTATATCCTGTAGTTGATACTTTATTATTTATTAAAAGGTTATCATTTGTAAAAATACCTTAATGAGAAAAGAAACTCCAAAAATATGTAAATGAATGTTTTTTATTGAGATTTCCTTGATAAATAATTAGTGCATGTATGTCTTTCTCAAAGTCAACAGAAAGCGTTTCATTAGATGTGAAACTTTTCCATAAAGAAAGACACAATATATTAATTTCGATATCAAACTAAACAAAAGAATCTTATGTGTTTGAATGTATGCACAATAATATACACACATTCAGTACCTTAACTGTAGTTTAGTGAGATGTGTATTGACGAAAATCATCTCATGTATCAAATATTACCTATTAACTTTCAATGCAAATGAAAAGGAATTTGGTTGCTTTCAGAAATTGTGTTTGTCGGTAATAGTGTGATCTAGAAACGTTTCGCTATAATACAGCACAGTTTTCATCATATTTTGAAAAATGTTGTATTTATGTAAATCTATGGAATGTAACACTGGTGATTTTCATATGTGGTATTTCCCTTAACTTAATTTTCATTGAGATGATTTTTTTTCCTCTGCCAACTTTAAATGCATTTAATTGTGTTGGATTCTGTATTTCAGTTTTACTATTATGTCACATCCAGCGATTTCCATGTAGTTGAAAAGAGTGAGAAAAAACCAGGTAACTTAGCACAATAATAAACCCTTTTTAAATTTTTCAATTGATTATATAGATATATCATTAGAAGCATTCAGAGCTTTTCAATGAGTGTTCGTAATAATGCCAATTAAAAATCAATATATTTAAACACTAGAAGTAAAAAAATTGAAATATGAGACATATATAGATGTTTACAGAAATGTGTTATTACCTAATATATTTTTACTATATTATTTTAATACTCTGCATTCCTTTCACTCACATTTTACACAGATACTTATTTTCTGACTAAATTGAAAATCTCTGTTTTGTTTTTTTCTTATTATTTTCGTCGGATATTTTTATATAAGATAATGGCAGAGATTATCTCGTAGCTTTATTTATTATTTTAATGTTCACACGGGTAAAATTAATTTATTGAGAATTCCGCTTAAACATTAGTACCATGTCTCAAGATCAAATGTACTTGGTGATTGCTATACTGCAAAAAAGAACTTCTGTAATTCAAAATGTTTGAAGAAAATAGTCATCATTAATGTATATCTCATTAATGAGATTAGCTTTTATAATTTTACTAATAACATTTGAAATGCGTCAAAAGGACTCCTCCAGTAAATTTTATTTTCCTCAAAGTATTGTTAACTTCGATTCCTGTATCATAACGATATACTTGCACCTTGAAATTAAAGATAAAAATATTCTTTACAAAGTTTTGTGAGACTTGTTGTTAAAGTCTATATTTTTATAACATGATTTAATTTCCAATGTATTAAATTTGCTACACTGAGTTCTAAAAAATATTTATTATTTTAATAATGAAAATTACTAAATAAAATTAATTTAACGTGTAACCATAATTTATATATGACGTAACTCTCTGAATTATATAAACTAATGAGTCCAACATAAGAAATATCTGTCTTTTGAACTGATATAAAAAATATTTTGTCGTAAGTACATTTTCCTGAACTGTTTTGATTACAGATTTCCAAGTACTTCCTAAGTGTTTCTAAATTTCCAAACTTTCTCCAATTTTTATCTAAGCATAAATTAAGTTGCAATCATTTTTCTTGTTAATTAGTTTACCTGATTGGATGAAAATATTATTAAGTTTAAAGGAAATCTCCGCATTACTTAGAAATTTATACAAAGTTCACGAATTTTTAACATGTACAATATGAATTTGATAATATAATATAGAGCTTCTTACATGAAATAATTAATATATTTAAATGAAAAAAATATTAATTTTCTTAAATGATGTTTAAACGCGTTTTTGAAAAAGTTAAGAGTTTTAGCTGAGTTTTTTTTTAAATTTTTAAATTTGTTTGTTTATATTATAATATGTGCTGAAAGCATACAAATGATAAAGAAAATAAACGAAATGAAATACATCACAGTTTATTTCTATTAATATTTTATTTACTAGCTGATTAAAAATGTATAAGTAAGATATATCTAAAATTGAATCATCTTCTTCCTGATAATTTATTTCAACTTTTGTACAACATGCATCTGAAATTAAATGAAAAAGACATCATTTGAAAACACTTTTAATAATCAAAGCATAAAATTACATGTGATTATTTTTTAAAATTCCTCAAAATAATAAACTCGATTAATTCTATTCATTCATGTATTCAGCTATTAATAATGTTAAGAGCGTTTCTTTTAAATTTATCTGATTATACCTAAAATTCGAATTTATATATTTATATCTATGTATTCCTATATGTTTAAAAATCAATGTTTTAATTACTTTCCTTATTTTACTAATGTCACTTAAAAATATTTTTAACTATTTAAATTATTGCACATTTTATTTATCATGAAGTCAAAATTCAAATCACATACTTATAATTGAATTCTATCATATTGACTTTTCAGCTCGTATATAATTCAATTTCAGTTAAAGAGAAATTTCGCAAATTATAGAAATTGAAGAAATTTAACCAGATGGTGTTATACTTAAATTGAGCTGACTGATGTCTGAGAAGTTAGCTTTCCTGTCTCCAGATCTGTGGGTCCCAGGTTCAAATCCAAGTTCGGGCATGGATGTTACTTTTTCTATTTGTTTCACTGCCCTATCTTCTATGATGATGTATGAATATGGCGGTAGGAATATAAATGGATTGTAGCGTTATTGCGCCATTTATGCTATTTGCCTCCGTGACTTGATTCACAGACCCCCGCTGGGTAACAACAAATGAGTAGCAGTTTCGTCATTGTTGTGGCCAAGTGCCCACCGTCATTTTTAAAAAAATTGCTTAAATTGAATCATTCAATGTCTCCTTAAATATCACGCAGGTATTTATATTAATTATAAAACGCTAAAGAAATTAGAATAAATATAACCAAAAGATTACAACATTTCATTCTTAAAAAAATTCAATAATTTCAGCTTAAATTTTTTAACATTTTTTAACATTTATTTTGTATAGTCAAAAATTTTTGAAATATATTTTTAAACTAATTTAATGTCTCCTAAAATATAAAATTTGTATGAAAATCTGTTAATTTTATCAATATATTTCTTGTAAGAGAAATGCATTAATTATTAATTATATAAATAATTTCTTTAGAATAGATTTCCCAATTTATACTTTTTGGAAAATTTTAATGTTTTTTAAGAAAATATTTGATTTTAATTGATGATGTGTATGCTTAATAAAGAAATTTGAAACTTTTCTATAATATTTACATAGTTTTTTCCTACAAAAATTTCTTAAAAGTTTTAAAATATAATCGAAATAAATATTATACATAATAATTTATTATTAAAATGACAATAAATTTCACCCACAAATAAAATATATTTTCGATATATCTTATTTAAATGAACAGTATTGATTATTCTTGTTTTTACAAGAAATAATAAGTAATCACAAAATAAATTTAGAAAAATGTTAAAAGATAAATACATTTTTTCTTCTGTACTGTTTTTAAATCCATATATAAAATCTTACAAATGATCACAATCCCAAGAATAAAATGTTTTTTAGATTTCAATCAAGAAAGAATAAATATTTTATTTATTTCAAGAAAAATCATTTAAAATATGATCTTCCACACATTCAACATTTAACTATATTAAAAATATTCTTAAATAAAATAAGTATAATTTTCTCCTTTTTTCATTAATTAGATTATCACAATGATATTTCTGTGATAATTGATGGTCTAAATATGATAAGAAGGTACTTAGAAATAATTTATTTAAATTTTTTTAAGGTGACAAGCTTATTAATATTCCATTTATGATAATTTTATACCTTTTAACTGACTGAACAAAAACTTATAACTGATACAAATTTAATTAATTCTGTATTCATGATTTTTTCATTAATCTGAAAACATTTTGACTAAGTCTTAGTACTTTTTGAAAACCCAAAACAAAAATTCGAATTAGCTGAATTCACTCTGAATTTTACTAAAATACTAAAAAATATATATTTTTTCATTAATGTAATATTTTATGTTTCAATGTTAAAAGGGAATGTAATAAAAATAATGATATTTTTTTACAATTATACAAATCATACAGCCAAAATATTTTATAAGAATTTAATCTTAAAAACTATATTAGAAATTCATTCTAAATATTTAAATTTACATTGTGTAAACTATTTTATTGCATAAACTCTGTTTATATTTATAGATGCATGCATTCAGTATTGTATCACAATTTCCTTGCTTATTTATAACATTTAAAATTGCAAATAAATTTTTCATTTTGTTATTATTATTTATGTATACTTCAAACAATCATTTATGTGTTTTTATTATCATGTTTTTGAATTCATACAATAAAATAATAATATGTCATACATATTTGTGACATGTCTCACAATTTCCTTGTGATAGAAGCAATGATATCACTTATTAACAAAAATACTTTTACAAATAATTAATCTAAATTGATTTACAGTAGATAAAAGAGATAATTAAGCTTTCATTAATATTTGTTTTAAATAAATACACATCAATAATTGAATGATTTATAATATAATTACATATCAATCATTGATTGATATATATCATTATAATATAAATCATTTATTTTAAATCATTACATATTTAGTGTTAAATAACTTTGAGGTTTTCTTAATGTTTATGTGCCTTATGTATACGTCAATTACATAATTCAAGAAACATATTTATTTTTATAATATCCTTACTTACCCTTGTGTGTGGGTGATGGTACTTTCAATAATATTTTCCTTAATTATCCTAAATTGCTCACTGAAAAAATAGAAATTTACATTTATTTACGTTTAAAAGTGAATTAAAATATTTATGTTTTAATACTGAATTTGGAAATTAATTGCTTAAAATTTCAAAATAAGTTAACAATTATATAATACTTTATACATTTTACACAAATATAAGCCTGTACTGAATTCAAACACTCATAACACAATAGAGATAAGGTAATAGTAATAATATTTACCCAAATTGACACAAAGCTTTATGTCCAATGAGGGTCATAAGCTTTTATTGAAAAATAATGAAAAGTATTCTAACAGAATTTTTGTTAGTATTTCCAGTAGAAAATTTACAATATACCTATGGTTTTAATGTACACTCTAGTTGCATTGATGCTTAGGTGGATGTATTGTAGCATAAGTGAAATAGATTCGAATCTTACTTTATTTTATAGCCACTTAACTGATGGACATTTCGGTGCAAATATTTCTGCTTCTCCTCAGTGCAAAGTGCCTGGTGTCCATAAATACAACCTTCACAAGTATCCAACAGACTTTCGATTGGGAAGCAAGTTAGCAAAGTATGCAGATCAGTGAATGGCTAGATACATTTTAAATTTTGCGTGATCTTATATGTATACTATGATCCAATTCAAGCATCTGACATTACTTTGTGATCACGTTGTTGCTCTGCAAAGTACTTCAAATTAGCACAGGAGAAATCTTGGAGTTATATTGTCTCATAACTTGACAACAGATTTTGTGGTAGTAAAATACTCTACGCGCGCTTGTACCTGGATATATGAACTTATTGTCATGTAACATTAGCTCTTCAGATAATAATGTTTGCTGTTTAAATAGAAGCGGGACTCGTGCGAAAATATCATTGAGTGTAGAATTTTGTGTTAAGATGGTTCTAAGGTGACATGAAAAACTGCCCATTTTTAATTCCCAGAAATTGGAAAGCATCGCAAGAGCCGACGTTTTAGCTAGCTTACCTCCACCAATCAATTACGTATGGTCTTAACTATTAAGGAATATTCCATTGCTGTCTTTTTTTCAAACTAATCTATAATTGAACTGGTTAATTTTGCCATACAGCATTATTTATTGAATTATTTTAAACTATTTTTCACCACATTCAATATACTTCTCCGTGTGCTTCATCACATTCAATATATCAGTCCTTAAACATATTTTGCCAAGTTTTACGGGAGTGAGGCACGCTTGTTAACCAGAGCTCTCAGTATCCAATCGTTTTCCTTTAATTTGATGTTCACTTGCGTAAACAGCGCGAAGTCACAGTGAGTAAAATCTGAATTGTAAAGAAGTGTTCAAAATAATCATTTGAGTAATGTTCAAATAATCGGTGCAAGTTTTGGCGGTTTGATCAGAAACATTATCACAGTAGAGAAACCATGATTCATTCTTGATTTTGGACCCATACTTTTATGGATTGTTAGGCGTTATTAAGAATATTATTTAGCTGTAACTGTCTTTTATGTGCTTAAAATGATTCACCTACAATTTTACTTGATTTAAAAAAATATAGCTATCATCTTATTCTCAATAGAACGAAAGTTTCTGACAACTCTATTAGTGTGTTCTCATTATCAAAAGCCCAAAATTTACGAGCTTTGATTGCCAATCGGACTAGTACAGCCAAGTCTCATCACCTGTCCCAATAATGTTTACATACTGAAATTATCCCTTCTCAAAAATTCTCAGCATCTTTTAAAGCAAAGTCAACTGAAATGTTTTTCAACTTAACTATGCAACACCCAAAGTCAATAAATTCGCCTTATATATAAATTGTCACACGGAATGCATTGGCTGTTAGTGCTTGAAGTTGTAAGTCCTTTTCTATATCGTGATACGTCAATCGCCGGTCATCGTTAACCGTTTTTTTCACACCTTCATCCAGACTTTCCCTTTTATACCACTTTAATATAACTTCACTATGTGAATAATAATTATTTAATGAAAGTAACATTTTTGTTATGCAATTAAATATGCTTAAACCATGCATAAATCAGTATTTCAAAGCTGCCCTAATCTAACGGTACAACCACGATTCCATAATCCGCCTTTTAAACAAGCACTGCTAATATAACAACTGAGTCCACTCACATGTTCCCGCCACTATACTGTATGCTTGGATATGCTGTAACTTGCAACTTTCTTACTTTTTTCGAACTCTTGTGAGTGTCCGTAGGTGTAGACATACAAACATACACACATATCACACACACACACACACATATATATACATATATATATATATATATATAGATAGATAGATAGATAGATAATTAATAATAATATTCATTGTGTAAATTCTTTTGACTTTAAAGACCTTTTTACAAGTATTCCCATTGATAAATTAAACGATGTATTACACCTTTATTATCAGGACTATAGAAAAATATTAAATATTAATCTTGAATACTGGAATAATCTAGTTGAAATGTGTATTTATAATAATTTTACATTTAACTGTCAAAATAATTTTATTCAAAATTGTGGAATTCCACAGGGATCCAATTTTTCCAGCACACTGGCAAATTTATGTCTACATTATTTTGAAAAAACTTCTTTTATAAATATCCGTTTGCTTTCAGATACATCGATGATTTCATTATTTTCAACAATTTAAAATTTGAAGATATTTCTAAAACTTTTTACCCTGAAGAGCTTTCTCTAATTAAAAATAATTTAATTGATACTAAAACAGAATTTTTGGACTTATTTATCACTATTGATAATTCTAATACCTATATTAATTCAATTTTATGTTAATAAATTAAATTCCTGGAACTCAAATATTTCTTTAAAAATATACAGAGAAACATTATAATTAATGAAATTTATCGTATTTATAATATCTGTAACAACTATGAATCTACTAAAAATCAAATTAAACGCCTAATAGCTCACCTAAAAAATAATAATATTCCAATAAATTTTATTTCAAAATATGTAAAAAGTAGGGAATCGCTTGTAAGATTGAAGTAATGCGTAATTTTTATAACTACAGAAGGGCCACTCCAAGCATTAATGTTCTTACAAGAATCCTGAAAACACCTACACATGTACTCTTTTTCTAAACCACACTTTAACTTTTAAATGTAATTACTCCTGGCAACACTTCTGTACTTTAATTTCAAAATTACTTTTGGCAACTTTCTTTTCATATATAAATTCAATATGACTTGCTGACTTTGGTATTATGTATTTCCATTTTTTCTGCTATACGTATGATTCTTTTATTGTGAGTATTCCTAATTTTCTGCATTTATATTTATTCAAATTACTTACTTAAGTTCTTTTAATACGAACACTCTTCGGGGGAAATGATCGAGTATTTTTAGACGTTTGTCCTTCGAGTAGGTCAGAAAAGAGTGTTCTTTCTTTTTGCATAGCTGGCCATCTCCCTCTTGGTGAAGATGTTGTCCCTATGACTTTTTCTTCTTGTCATTTATATCGTATATTTTAGTGCTTTTCCAATTTAATATTTCTGATTTCAATATTTTTCATGTTTTATCTTATTTATATTGGCAAATCTTTAGCTGCTTTTGCGCCTTTATTGTATTGTATTTTCTGTATTGTATTTATTACTTTATATAAGTGTATATATTTTTTGCTTTATACATATATATATATATATATATATATATATATATATATCCATAGAGACATAAATAGAGACAGGTAAAATATTTACTTCCTTATAATACTTAAAATTAAAATTTTCAATTATGAGCATTTGAGAATTTTGTGTGATAACTAATTACGTAAATAAGAAAACATGAATAATAAGAGATGAAAAAATTACAAGATATATATCTATATATTATTGTCTGTGTTAATGATGATGTCGTAGTGTAAAACGACATAACCAAACCCTGGGAAAATGGATATGTATATTTTTATTGCACTTTAAATTTAAGAGTTTCCGCTTTTCCTTTCAAACTAAGCTGTAATAGTATAAAGGAAAGGATGCAATAAAAATTGGCACAAGGAGCCAAGTGCAATAAAAGAATAAATTCTTCCTTTCGGAAGGTATGAATGATCGTGAGAAAATTGCAAGGGAAGTTTATGTTTTATGATATGTTTTGTTTACAAATCTGACCAGTCGGGATTAAGGGGGAGAGATTTCTGACCTATTCCATTGAAGTGTAGGACGTTATGTGGAACTTTGGAAAACCAATGGTGTAAAGAGGAGGCGCCAAGATGAGAATTTAAAAACTGCATCTAAGAATGGAAGACAGGCAGACACAGAAACAGAGAAAGTCCTCACACACAGAAGTCCCTGAGATACACAAGGCAGAGAAGCCCCAGAGATGCTCGACAAAGAAAAGGAATAAACGGAGTATGATTGCACTGGCCTGGAGAAGTCCTTCCTCGACTGTCCTGAATGGGAATGCAGATGTCCGACTAATAGATGAAGAAGAGGTGACAAAGTCTGAAAAGAGGTGTACTGAATAACAAGTCAAGTAAGATGCGGAGATATCAGCGAATGGGAATGCAAAGCGGAGATGCTGAGTAGAGGACGGAAAGTGGATGAAAAAGGAGAATCATCGACACCGGAGAGCGGCAAAGTCTCAGGCACCACAACACTACTTTTAAAAGGGGGGAGTCTGATCTGTCGTTCCATTTCCCTCTGAATATTATGGTTATTGTGTAAATTTCATAAAAATAATATTAATGTTAGAATTTTCTCAATTATTTAATCAAGAATTTAATTATAAATGTAAATACCTCTGTAATGAAATTGCTTGAATAAATTATTAAGTTTTATTGTATTTTTGTTTTGAATTGATCTCTGTCATTCAATTATTGAAATAACAAATCTGCGTTTTGTTCGGAGTTTTCTAAAATTACCGAGTTCACTACAATAGATGACATTATTGTTCGTATTAAAAATGAGATATTCTTTTTTTATTTGGAGACATTTTGAAATGTATATATTTTTTTAATTTTCATATTTTTAAAACAAAGACACAGCTTGATTACAAATTTAAATTCTTAACCAAAAAATTTCAAAAGCAGAGTATTCAAGTTTAGTTTAAGAAAAATTATTATTACGAAAAGAAAATATATAGCATCCAAAACAAATGATAAAAAATATTGTCAATAAGAAATAGCAAACATTAAATAATAGTAATGACATTACTTTCTTGTGAGAAACTTCGTCAAATTTCAGTAGAAAATAATTAAAGGTGATAAAATGAAAATTTGTAACATTTGTAATTTAAAAGTAAAGTATTTAAAAACACTTAAAAAAAATATAATATTAGGTAATAGTTGAATGTGCTAAGCAGAACCTTGTTCCATTTAAATGACAATGTATGTCTAGCACGATGAGATTTGATGTCACAAAATAATCTTGAATTAGTTTTAATTAAAAAACTTTAAATAAGTATTAATTTGATTACTATTATTATTCTGTGCTATAATATAAAATGTATTCTTACTGAGATGATTTTGAGTGCTCAATTTTAGAAATCTTTTGGATTTACAGCACTTTAGCATTAGAAATCTTTCGTAAATTATAATGTGTTTTATGAAAGTAGGTATATTTATTTCACTTACCATCACTTGCAAGGCCTAAAGTTATATAAATAAAATTATAAATAATTCTTCAAAATTTATGAATAAATTAATTTTTAAACATTTCCTTATAACAAATAAAATAAAGTATTTAATAATTAAGAAAATATTAATTGTTCTTTATTATTAATATTATTTTAACTAGAAAATATTTTAAACTTTCCACATAATTTAATGTTATTATGTGTTTCTCAAAAGTTAACGGATTTGTCAGAAAATGCATAAGTTAATTAAATCGTTATTTTAATCTTCAATTTATGTGATGTATAAATGTATTAATTTTTAAATTAATAATAAATTTAAAATTATTTTAAGTTACTGAAAATATTTTTCATTCTGATCAGAAATAAAATTCAAAATTTGAAATACCGATATTTTATAAATATGCAACAGCATTTAATGCTTCATAATGCTTAGAAATAAATATAAATATTTTTTTTATTTTATAAAATTAATTATATTTTAATATTAAATTTTAATAACACTAAATAAGTGATCAAAAACTCACTCTTGGATATTGAATTTTTAAAACTTTTGATTAAAATCTAGTTTATCATGTTATATTTTTGATTTAAATTTAAAAAACTAAATATATTTTTAATATTTTTCTCAAAAATTAGGTGAAAATATATCAAGTATACTTACTTATGGCAGCTTGAGAAACTGAAATGTTTGAATTGCGAATATGTATAAATAAATTATTTTAATTTTATTTAAAAAATATAAAAAAAATCTACACAAATTTAATCAATAGAAGGGTTGAAAAATTATATTTACATTTTATTTTTTTAGAAATTTAGAGAGTATTTTTACGGGTACTTTAAATTCTTAAAGTAAGTTTTGCATAATATATTACATTCAAAAAAAATATTTATGTTTTACTTCAAATTATTTCCTGAGTTTATATTTTATAATACGTTTAAAAAATTGTTTTTATAAAATTTTTTCATGATTTCTGTAATTACATACATTAATATAATTTATACGATCCACAAATTCATTTATAACATGATCGATTTATAATTTAGGTACTTATATTCTTAAGTTTAATTTCAAGTGTAACAAATTTAAATTTAAGACTAAGGTATGAATGAAAATCAAGATTGACTTTCAGCTCATCAAAACTAAATTAATTCTGAAAATAAATAAAAATGTAAATTCTTCTTTTTCAATAAAGGGAATTTCTTTTTAACGTGTTAAACTGAATAGCCATGCCATGGGCTCCTATTTCTTAAGATTTAAGAAAATCAAACGAATCTTTATTCAATTTTGAAAACATTATCTGTGTAAAATTTTATTATTTGTGTTTTCTTAATTATTAAAGTATTTTTTTAAACATTTTACGTTTTTTGAAAGATTTGGTAATGCACAGAGAAATGTATATTGTTCTTTGCTCATCTTATCAACACATTAATTTATAATTTATGGTAAAAAGTAAATCCTCTTTGCACTGTAAATCCGGATTTTAATTACTTAAAAAAAATAAATTTTCAAAGTTCAAACTTTTTGTGGAATGAATAATAACATTTTTTATGTTTTGTTTACAGAAAAATGTTTTAATAATAATAAAATTTAAGTTTACATAGATATAGTAACATATTATAATTAATAAAATGCTAATTAATTTTAAAAATTTTCTTACATGCTGAGGTGATATCTGAAATTTTAAAAATATAAATTATGTTTAAATATTTTATATTTTTTATAAGCTTACATAAATAAATTCAAAGAATTACTATAATTAAAAAATGCAATCTTTTAATACAATGCTATGTTTCAAGTGTGAAATAACCAGTTATTTGAACTTCAAATTATTGGTTTTGCATGAAAATTTTTCAAATTTAATTAATTTATCTATTATTCTTTCAGTTTTACATTAATAATAAAGTTTATGATGGTTTTAAAATTATTATACTGATTTATTTTCAGAACATCTTTTTGAAACATGTTTTCTTTTTCAACTGACAATAAATGGAAAAGGTATATCAACAGTTGTTACGACATATACTGAACTTCAATAAGTAAGGTGCCACACATATATTTTAAAACTTATGATTAAAATTACTACAATGTGATCTGACGGTAATGTTAATTTGAAGGACAACATTACCGTCAGATCACATTACATATAACCATATAACCATATATTTTATTTTAGAGAAATAGGTACTTATATACTAGTATGAAAGAAAATGGTAGAAAATATATGCTAATCTAAGTTTGAGCATTAGCTGTAAGATAATTGGTGATAGTATATAAATTATGTTCACCAATTTTAGGGAGTGTTTTATTACTTTGTAATTCAATGGAATTGGAAAGTTCTTTCAATTTTTGCTTCTGTGTTCATTTGTTTTCAAATTTGTAGAAAAATGTGTGGTAGCATAACTTTTGAAGACCATTGCCTTTTTAAAAGAGATTAATTTTGTCAAAATTAAATTAGGACATAATCGTGATCAAAATTATCATTATCATCATTGGCATTCCAATGTTTACAGACCCTTATCAACTTTAAGAATTTTGTACATTCCACCCTATTAGATGCAGTTAATTTTCAATTAGGAATTCCCATTCTACTCAAGTTTTCTTATGGAGATTGGGACATTCTATTAGCTCATCACTAACTCATTACCTTTATTTGAGTGTTTTTGATAAATTTTTCTCTTGCATACACTCTAGATTTGTTTTCATACCCCTTTTCTCAAAATAAACAGGATTTTAATTTTTCTTTTTGGATTATATTCAATTTCTTGTAGAAATCACAAATTTTATCATTTTGCTTTTCTTTTCTATACTCCGATTTCATAGACATTTAATTTCAAATACCTTTCTTTTATGTATTTTCAGCAAATCTTTCTCACACTTCTTCATAAATCCAGGTACCAAAGACAGGCAGAAAAAGCCCAATGATAATTCCATGTACAACAACCCTCTACTTTCTGCATAGATTATTTAAATACTTGCAGTATTTTTAATGAAACCTTATATATATATTAAATGTATTATTCAAGCACAATAAGCAAAAGTTTCAAAATTAAATTTTAATTAATAAATACTGATGATTTATAAATTTAAAAATGTGGGAAACTTTGTTTTTAAAAATTAATTTTGATTCACTTATTGCTTTATTGAGCTTGAAAACAATAACTTTTGTGCAGATTTTTTTACATTAACACGTATTTACAAATGAATAAATGTTTAAATCTAACTTGAATCAACAAGATACTGATAACAATTGTAATATTATAATTTCATAACTTAGTATTTAAAATTTATAATTACCTCTACCAATATTTCCGACTGTAAAAGAAATGAAATGTTATATATAAAGCTAAATTAGGCTTGTATAAAGAGAATCATACATTTACAAAATTTTTATTAGAATATTTGATTCTATGTTAAAAATGCTTCAGCTAATGATTGTTACTTACATATAAGACATTTTTATTGCCTTGCTACTTGTTTAACTTATTTTTACTTAGCTTTTAATTTGATATTTAAAATATAAATAGAATATTGAAATATTATAAAATTTACAATTATATATTTCTTTGAAAGATTTAGGCTCAAAACTCTTTAAACACATTCAGTAAGTGTTTCAAATAAAAATGTAAGATTAAAAATAACCAGATACGTTAATTATGTAACATTTTTAATATTGATAATGTATTTAAAAGATTAAACAATTACTTAATAATAAGTAATGAAAATGCTTTCTTTTTAAATAAACTTATATATAATATTACTTATATTGTTAAAAATATATATTTATAATGAAAAAAATTAAAAAGCATATATATATATATATATATATATATATATATATATATATATATATATACATATATGTGTGTGTGTATATCTTAAACACATTATTAAATGTAATTCCAAATATTTTCTACATATATAAGAATGAAATTACCCAATAATCCAATAGTGATTGTTGAAATCTAATTCATATAATTAAGTTTTACCTAAATTTTTTCAAACAATATTTCAGCTTTTTAAATACATATTATATATGTAGTTTCTTAAAGATTTGATTACATTTTGACAATATAAATGTGTTTTAAGTTTGCTTTAAAATTATATTTATAATATTATTTAACTAACAAAATTAAACAAACTTTCTTCTGTTGTAACACAAATAATAATAAAATGATATTTTATATAATTTGATATAAAAATATTTTAACTATTTAATTTATAATAATATAATATTAATCAATTATTAAAATATATTTTTCACTGAATGCATTCAAGGAATTATTAAAAAATTATACATACGTCCACCAAAGAATTCTGTAATTGAATAATTTAAAGTATATTTACAATTCATCACAATAGAAATTAAATGCATAAAATTTCTGTCAAAATGGATTTAAAACTGATTATTATATAAAATCATAGTACATGCATATATGTATATATATATATATATATATATGTATATATGTGTATATATATATATATATATATATATATATGTGTGTGTATATATATATGTATATATATGTATATATATATATATATATATATATATATATATATATATATATATATATATATATATATATATATATATATATATATATATATATATATATATATCAAAAACATCAAAATGTTTTTCAATGTATATGACTATGCCTAGATTGCTATATGAAAATTATTTGGTAGTTGTAATGGAATATATTTAATTACTACTGATAATTGTTGTATACATATATAGCGTACTATAACAGAAAATGATAGATTTACTACTGAAAAAGATGCGAAGAATCTTAACTTCGCTTAGAAAAAACAAGAAACGTTTTTTTTATGTTTTATGGTTATTCCTTGATTTTTAATAACGGAAGACTTAAAATAAGGAAAATTGAAAACATGCTATAAATTTAACTTTGTTTACTATCAGAAGTAGGTTCTTACACTCATTTTCAAAGATCTTCACTGGGTTAAATTCTCCTGGATAAGATTCAAATCGTATAGTTAAAAATCAATTTTCTCATTTTATATTTCTATCTCTAAATTAATTGCTTTTTTTTTCTTAAAAAAATTTCAAATGAAATCTATATTGAAGCTTTCATTCAAATATATGCATCTCAAGTTCTCTTATTTCTCAGCAATGGATTACTGTGCAGCTGGTCTTTTAAAACAAGCTCTTTATAAACAACACCCAAAATATTGGAAAGACTTCATAAGATTGTGACGAAGGTTTGATACAATAACAGCCTCAATTTTTCAATAAAAGCCTTCTATCTCAGAAATTCAAATGTAACGTGATAGTTAAACGAAAGGGCTATCGAACTGAACATATTAGAAAATATATATAATTTTTTAATTATTTCTATTATTTTTTCAAAATTGTTACAACAAACGTATGAACATCCTGTTTAGAGAGAGAATTTTGCAGTACACAGTCTGTTATAATCAATTTCTCTCATTAATTAAATATAATATCATATAATCTCATTGATAAAATTCTAAATTATTATGAAACACATAACTTAAGTAGCACATGTATCATTTACAATGATATTTTCCAAACATGATGATGGTATTTTCTTATCTTTCTACAGAATTGAAAATCAAGCAAATGACTTCGTGCAGATTCGTGAAAAAAGTCAACCAGTATTAACTAAATTAGTTTCATTTATCTAATGTAAATTCTTCTGATACCAAGAGTTATCGAAAATTTGATTGAACTATCAAAACAGTATTAATAAATCATTATTTATATTAAATTTAATTAATACTCTCGTTATGTGATTCTTCAAAGTAATAATTTTTTTCACTGTAAATATGTGAGTTGTTTAGCTAATAACTAATAATATGTATGTCAATTTCACATACCTCTTGCAATGCTTTTAACTGGAAAAATAGAATATTTGAAATTAAAAATTTTAAATTTAATTAAAAATAAAAATAATTTAATATTATGTGGTGACAGAATCATGTATAAAATAAAATATTAAAGGGCTAGATTAAGATATCATAACAATCTAAGATTAAATATTTCACAAATTACAAAATGAAAAGCTTAAATAAATTTGAAAATTAATTCTATATACATATTTTTGACTGAACGTTTACACTTTTTGTTCATTTCTGTCTTTAGAAGCATTTTTACCAAAAAAAATAATAATAATATTTGAAATTAAATTTTGGTGTTGAATTAAAAATTAAAATAGTTTATGAATGATATGAAATGAAGTATATATTTCTATAGGCAATATATTTGTCCATATTAAGTACTTATTACTATCAGAATATCAAATTATGTTTTGATTAAATAGGTTTGGTAATGTATATACTTACCTTCTTTAGGTATTTCTAGGAATAACAATACAAAATTTAAAATGAAATCATTTCAATTAATTTCATAATAACGAAATTATGAAAAGAAACACGTTATAAAATTTTACTTAATAATAGAGTTTGAATTTAATTTTTGCGGTCAATCATTTAATGAAAAATACGTATCACTCAAATTATTATTTAAATTTTTGATGCAAGCTATTTTTAAATTGATAGCACAGTAATAGTTTTCAGTTAGATGAACTTTTGAATGAAAAACAACTTTAATTTATGAAAAGAATTTGCTGATTTACATTAAACTAACTGGTTTATAGGTATGTATTTATAATATTTACATATTGTATTTACTAACACTTATTTATATTGGCAGTACATTGAAATTTTATTGTATGCAAACTATATCTTTTAGATTTACATTTAGTGTTACTGAGTGTAAGAGTAACATACGAATTACTATGGGAATAGCACAAAACCCTTTTATAATTGTGCCTTTTTTAACATTTGCAATTCCAAATTAAATAAAGGAAATTCTAGAAAATATTCTGATAAAATTAAAAGTATAGAAAGCATTTAAAAGCTTAGATTTATTCCTTTAGTAAAATTTAAAATAAATAAAAGTATTAGATTAGTAATTACTTACTTCCTGTTAAAAGAATTAAATAAATCACAATAAGAATGTGGAAGAAATGTTTAAATATACTTTAAAAATGCATTTCCAAGTACTTAGTTTCGAATAATTCAAGTTCAATTATTTGTTATCATAGAAAAGAAAAATTCCAAATTAAATAATTGTTTAAAAATTTCATTTATTAAGAATTAAAAAAACTATAAATCAATTTATATATTTTAAATATCTAAGAAAGGAATTCTCATATTGTTAAACCAGAAATTTATTAAAGAAAATATATGATTTAAATTTGAGGTTTGATTTCATATTTCAGAATGTTTGCAAGCTTTTATTAATATTTTTTTCTTAAGCGTTTGTTGAAATAAGAAGTTATATGAAACACTTATAATGCGTGATCATCAAATGTAACTACATTTTAAAATTTAATGTAAGCATTTTCAAGCAACTAATTTCAATGCAAAAGACAAGAAATATTTTCAAATTATTTAATTTAAATTCCATGCTACAATAAAAAAAATTTGTATTATATTCATATACCGGTATATTTTAATAGTAACAGTTTTTAGTGTATTAAACATTTTTCGAAATATGAAAATGAATAATATAAAATTGAGTCTAAAGAAATAAGACTTTTACAATATTTTAATTACAGATTTTTACAAAGTATTTTTGTTCACATTATTCATATATTCAGAGATTTGATTTTAATTTCCTTATATTTTTCTTGGCTTTTACTAAGATTTGGAATAAATAGATAAGAACAAATTCCTATTATTTATGTATCCTTGTGTTTTCTTAGTATAAGAACATATTTCCAAACAAACAAACATTATTTTCATTTGTTATGACTTTTAAATATATTTCATACTAATTGTAAAATAATTACTTAAAGTGTAAAAACTGTATTTAAGTCAATTATTTTTATAACTAAATAAAATGCTAAAATTGTAAAAATACTTTCAATTAATGGGTTAGAAAGTAATAGTAATTATTCAAAATAAAATTTGTTAATGAATAATTTATCTTTGTTAAACTACTGATATAACTTTTACTACTAAATCACTAAATTATAGAATTCGCTAGTTATTAATCATCTTGAAGCTTACCTGTATCAACTAAAATATAAAAGAAATATTTTAATAAACAAATATATTATATATTAATAAAAAAACTGTAAAGAAGGTAAATATATGGTAACAAAAGGAAGAATAGAATAAATCATAGAAGATAATTTGTTTTAGAGCAGCAAAAATTAAAACGTTTGTAATCACTTTGTTTATATCAACATTAAAATAAACTATAAAGATACAAAATTTTAAATCAGGATATTGAGTTAATATTTCAGGGATACTATATACAATATTGATGAATGTTTGAAAACTTACTTCCTTTTGCAATTTCTGTAAAAAATGAAACATTTTTTATATTTTATTTGAACAATAAAATTATTGTACTTTCATTTTATAGAAACATTTTTGCATGGCTTAGAAAACACTTAGAAAACATCTTATCAACCTTAAAATAAATAATAATTCATATTTTAAAAAAATTATAATATTGAAAAATTTTTCAACTATCATGTATGTCTTTCTCTCATTCCGTTTTTCATTATTTAAAAAAATATGTTTGTTGGTTTTATTTAAAAACATTTTGGGGGTTATTAATAGACATGTTCTTTTAGTCACTAGGTAGTTGGTTTTTACACATTCTTCTAATTTTGAAACATAAGTAAAATTCTCAACTAATGCAATTATTCAAGCAACAATGATAGCTCAAGATTCAGGAGAATCAAAATATAGTAAGTTGTTAAGCTGAATTGAAAGATGTATAGGTGGACACCAGCGAAATCTACTGTGTATACCATGTAAGGGACCAATTTATGAAAAATTGATATCCGCGGTCCAGTTATTGATAAACATTAAATGTGAGAAAGAATAATTACTTCCTAAGAGTAACAGGAAAGTTGATTATTCTACGAAGGTAAACTCTTTACCATTAATTCTACAAAAAGTTATGGTTCCCTGCATTGATTTCTTTCTCAAATGCTGAAGTGGTGTTCCAGGAAACAGTAAATACATAGTCAGTGATATAATGGATCGGGTTTGTCTATCATTAAGTAAACGCATTCTGAAAAAGTAGGCACACCTATCATGCGGAGATAAGAAGTTACCGGAAAAACACAACACTTCTTGTCGCTTGAATTGAGGTGAACGCACCTACTGGTTGAATTTTATGCATCGCGTAAAAGTTGTTCCATTTTAGTAGATGCTTGAGATAACATTTCGGAAGAATGATTCAAGTCAGTTGCTCTGAAGATGTCACCACTTTACCTTTATTTTTGTCACCTCTTTCCAATAGACAACATTTATTTTTATGCAATTTAGATAATTATGTGAATGCCTGCTTAAGATCATCTGGATATATATCATACTATGGTATACTTATTGCGGGAGTTAACGATTAGCTTCCAACTTGCCAAATCCCTAACCATGTGTTAGTAGATGCAATAATATGGGTAGAGAGAACTTGACAGTTATAAGAAATTGATAATTCAACTTAAAATATTGTGTTATTTAAGCTAAACTTTATGGATCATATATGCGACTTTTGATCTTTATTGTAAAAATTTTCCTTGCTTCGTTAAATCATTAGTTTTTGCATGATTAGGGTAAATTTTGCAACAATTATTGGGGTTCATTTTCAAGTCTTGGGATCGATGCAATTTATCCAGGATTTAGCAGTAAATAGCCATGGGATAATTGTATCTACTGAAGTCCTTTTTTATAAATAGGATACGTGAATTATGTAGATTAGATATTTTTAAATCTGCAAGCTCCGTTAGCTGCTCGACTTAAATTTTTAGCTTAAGCAGTTGTAATCCTAATATGATTTATCATATGCTAGTCGCAGCAAATACAAAATAATGAATTTATCTGTATTGATGAAAAATTTAGTTTATGTTTCGTAGATAAAATTCTGCTCCCAATGTAGGAGCCGTCAGCAACAGTTTATTCCAGGACAATTTTTTTTAAATACAGTGCAAAATGTTTGCTTTATTTCCCAGATACAACCAGTAATTCTTAAAATATTAAACAATAACGATTAAATATGATAAAATAACTCAAAAAATCACAAAGAGTTTTAATAACTTGTCTTTTTTATTTTTATTTTTTTACATTTCATTATGTTACCATTATTAAAAATATTATATTTACTATGGGAGTAAAATAGATTATAATTTCTGCCCTATATAATCTACAACTCTTGTGATTAAAAACAATTTTTGGTAATTACACAACAAGGCATTTCATGCACTCTGTAATATTTAAAATAATCAAATAAAAATTTACATACATTTCATTGTATTTTAATTTTTAGTTTCTTTATTTTACCTTGTTACTTAAGTTAATTAGAGCCAACTATTAACTTAGAATTATTAATAGTTTGAAATTAGATTTTCCAACTATTAATAATTATAAATTAATAGTTGGAAAATCTAATTTCAAATGTACAGATAATCAATATGGATTACCATAAATTTTCATGCCGGATATTTTTGAAATATAAGTGTCATGAAGATTAATTAAATGTTTAAGATAACTGATGTATTGAAAACTTTATTGCAAAATGATTGCCTTTTTAACAAATATGTGATATTAATTACTCTTTATTTACATATAATTCTATATGCCTATTTATGCTTTCAAAAACTTGTATATGTACAGTAAATAAAAATAATATTTGTTCTATTTTTGAAATTTGTTTTTAAAATTACTTCTACATTCATAATTAATAATTATGCTAAAAAATATTGTCATAGATTTTAATTTTAAAGTAACATTTAAATAATTTTATAATTACAATTAATAATTTTAAAAGCGTTGTTTAAAGGAGAGCAACTATTAAAAAATGAACATACTCAGAGAACTTAAATTACTTCAATGTTAATTAATAATTATAGATTTTCTAGCCAGACAACATTAATAATTGCATTTCTGAATTCCTGAAAATTATGTTAAATAAAGAAAAATTACCATCTGCAATATTTCCCACTAAAAGTAAGTAATAAAAATTAAGTTTATAGTACAATTTAAAATATTTATTTCATTAGATTAAAGACTAAAGAAGTTTCTGAAATAAATATATAAATATGGAACAAAATGTCAATATATATAGCTATTAAAAATAAATAATTGGTTGAACTTGTCTTATTTAGCCCAAATGAATGGATATAAATATCTAATATCTTATGTATGATTAAAAACATTCATTATTATAATTCAGTTACATATAAAATGCTGCCATTTTATTATATTTTTTGTAATCTATATAAAAAAATGTTAATACTGTATGGGCATTAAAGTTTTCCTCTGTAAATCTGCTTAAATAATTTAGCAACATATCTAAGTATTTTGAATTTCTTAAAATTTTAATGGTTGTTATAGTAGAATTTATATATTTTTTCACCATCACTTCTTTTTGCAAGTAATGTCTTTTTTTTAATATATTTTTTATTTTACCTTGTGTTAATTTAATTAGTTGTCACGAAAATTTCATAATATTTTGTTTCCTATTTCTATATTTAAGTTAATTATTATATCCAAAATTAGAGACGAAAAGTGTACATGTTTAATAAGTACTACCTTTTAAAATGAAGTTTTAAATCAATAAATAACAAAAAAATAATTTTTAAAATTGTTTCCTTTAAAAAAAATTAAAAATTAAAAAAAAAAACATTAGTTGTAATTCTCTCTCTTCTAATTTTTTACTTATTATATTTCAGCCTTTATTAAAATATTTTAAATAGTTTATAACAATGTGTATTACAATCCATTAATTTATGCAAATCAGTAATTTAGTAAAATATTATCCATGCTTCAATTTGACTGTTCAAGCTTATTGTAGATATTTTACAGTGTGTGGGGTAGCTTACTATTCTCACAAATTTCAAACTTCGGGGCCCTTTGAGCTTGTCTAATTAGATTACTAAGACGATGAATATTTATTCTTCTTACTTGAATTTCGTAATCCTCAGCATCATCAAGATATTATCAATAAATGAATGTGGTTCTGATATTTATGCAATCCTATTTGTGAGAATGAGTTCACTACTAATATTATACGTAATATTAATTTCTCGCAAAAATTAACTAAGCTATGGTTTTACAAATATATACTTTAAATTTTTTACATAATTTATGACATCTTCGCTTCACACATCAAATTAAATTTTTGGAGACCAAAAATAAGCAATAGATATCCAAAACATTTGATGTGAAATGAAGTATTGTAATCTAATTTATTATTACCGAATATTAGACATACCCACATATGTATATATAATATATAAACAGAGACATTATGAAATATTATCAAAAAATTGTTTTGCATCTGGAATTAGATTATGTAAATCTTAAATGAGGTACATAAAAATACTTACATCCACAAGCCGTATCTATAAAAACATATAAATTTGTTTAAATTATTTAAATGAAATATTTAGGAAACAAAATATAAAACCTAACATGAACTTAAATATAAACATAATCCGAAGAATATGAGTAAAAACAAGTGTCCTTTAAGTTCAAAATATGTGTGAGTATGAAAATTTTAAAAATTACTTAATTGCAAAAATGATTGCTTAAAATATTTAAAACATAATTGTTTATGATGTTTGATGTATTTGTTGTAACCTTTCAAATTCAGTTGAAAGATTTTTTCAAATTTTATTCATTTAATGTGACTTGGATAGTTGTTTTATGATTTCCGAGTAATATAATTTTTAAAACCAAATAATTTGGAGTTATATTACAACAAATTTGTGTAATAAAAGTTAGTATTAACTTAATTATTAATTAAAGTCTATATTTTAAACTTTTCTATGCTATATTTTCTTATGTTTTTCTGCAATTTCGTTAAAAAAATTTTATTAGGTTTTAAGTAATTATGTATTCAATTTCCCCATTAGTAATACTTCTAATGATATCCTTATAATATTTCATTTAATTTATTTTGGTTATTATTTCTATTAATATCTCTATCATCATTTACAAATAACTCTATAACTATATAAATGCATTTAATTATAAATTAATATTTACTTAAAGATTCAATTCTACAATATATTTTCTTAAATTTATATGTAATGCGATAATTTGTAATGCATTAATTGTCAAATATCTATGTATATATTTCTCATGTATTCAAGATCTTCAATCATCAAATTATCAGTACCATGATATTTTAAACATTATTCTTTATTTACTTTTATAATGTCACTAGATGATTAATTTTTCTAATAGTTTCTTCAGTGTATTCTCTTTGACATTTAACTAGTTAGCTAAGTTTCAGTTTTCCTTCAAACTATATATTAAATAACCGGGCAGCTACGTATTGTTGGCGATTGAATACCTCGAATTTTATAATTATATTTCAATGTATATAGGCTGGAAGCCCCCAAATAATCCCCGTCAAAATCATTACCTTTTACTCCTTGCAATGTTTATTCCTGCTGCGTATGATAGTTGATAGTAGAAATTATATTTCAATAATATTTACAATGATAGTTGAAATTATATTTATAATGATAGTTGAAATTTGAAGTCAGACAATTGGATTATGTTCATATTTTCTGAAATATATCGCATTCTGTCCTGCTTTTAAGAAAAATACAAATGAATTTTTAACAGTTATGCAGACTGAAATTTATATTTTAATTTTTTTCTGTACCTAGATTAAGGTGATTATTAATATGTCTTTCTTCTCCGTAAATACTGGATTTTTAAAATAATTTGAAGTAAGTATATATATATATAAATTGAAACTGATTATTTCTAACTAATGTATTTGCAAATATATCTTATGGAAGCACATATATTTGTGCTTCTCAATATTTTTAAAATCTCTTATAAAATATTTTATGTAAATGTTTCGGCAAATCTCAAAATTCATAGTTAAAGCAGAAATTAGCATCAATAATAAAATTGTTCTTACCTTCCAATCCTCTCTTTACTGCAAAAAACACCATGATACAATTAGTTTCATAAATGTAATTTTAACATTAAAATTTATTAAAAATATTGTTTACAGAAATGTAATCAACTTTGTAGAGCTTATGTTCCATTTTAGAAATAAAACTAATTTTTTGTTATAGTTCATTTGATTCAAATTAATATCTAAATTTTTACAATCATTCTAATAATTGAAAATCCCTTCAAATCATTTAACAAGAATTTCTGTTTTGTTAGATATAAAGTAATCAATTAAATATTAATTAACATAGAGTGATAAGAAAAATTCAAAATAAATTTGTACTTACTTCCCCGTATACCATCTGGTAAAATCAAAAATGTTATAAAATATTTGTTATATATATATATATATATATATATATATATATATATATATATATATATATATATATATATATATATATATATATATATATATATATATATATATATATATATATATATATATATATATATATATAATTGTATTACATACATGCAAATTACAGTTATCATTATCACAATTAAATATAAAGGAGCAATACAACTTAACAAAATTAGTTTCATTAACAACCTATAGTAGTGGATATTAAAACAATTAGTTTAATTTAAAATCACAGATCATTTTAAATGTAAACTTAATTTTGAAATTTCAACGTTTCATAAATATTTTTAGAGTGGAAATTATCAATTTTTTAATATTTTTTATTTCCTTCTATTTAAATTTAAAAAAGTAACCAAACATTAAGTTTATTTTTGTAAATAATATTTTTTAATTATTAGATTACTTAAAAATCAATGAAATAAATTTTAAAAAGTGTAGTCAAATAATATTAATCAAAATAAATTTCTGAATTAAATAATTTGTAATCTAATAAAGGTTGTTTGATCAATTAAATAAAGACTGATAATGAAGCAGGTTTTCAAAAATCATTCTCCCAAATTACTTAAAAATTAGTACAATGATGAATATTGAAATATTTTGTCACTAGTTCTTTTATAATAATTTCTTAATTCCTTGATATCTTTGATGCAAAGGCGTCTTCTTAAGACACTCTAAATTTAATTTAATTTTATTATTTTTAATTTAATTTATTTAATAATAATTTCATAAATTTAGTTTTTAATTTATAATAAGACTACTTATGATAACTTAATATTTAATTCTATTTTCTGTTTTAAATTAATGTTAAAAAAATATAGCATATATTAGGATTTAATTAATTTATTATAAAAAATTAAGCAATTTTTTAAATTTTATTATTATACATAAATCTATGAGAAGAATATAAAATATTTGCTATGATTAACTCTTTTAATTAAGCTTGTTATTTCTTAATTCAGTAAAAAGAAAGTAAATTATATAATTTTTAGCCATTTGTGAATGGCTAACTTCCCTTATTCAGTGTAACAGCTTGTCAGTTTGTCTCAAACTTTAGACGTGAATAATTGTAGTGATTCCTAATCTCCATTACTTATTATCTAATCTCTGTTGAAAACAAATCATTCGTGTGCACAGAGTTTAAATATAGATCACAAACAAACAAAAAAAGCTGTATAATTGCAATATGTTTCAAAAATTTTAAAATATAAAATATATCAAAATATACCAATTTTTTTAATATAAGAACTTGTATATTTCTGTATTAGTGTGATATGGATATTTCTGTATATTTGTGTGATTTGGATATTAGTATATTTGTCTGATTAATTGAAATTATTAAAAGTTTTTTTTACTTTGAAATCATCCTTTCTAAAATCAATTAATTCCAGATTAATGATTCCGATTTAATTACATAATTGATCCTCATATGCTATATGATTCTCCCTATAAATCTTTGAACTAAATGAGTCAGTATATACAATTATTTAATAAATTTATAATCCATTAATATTTCTTTAAATGATGAGCATTTTACTATCAGTATATTGGAATGCCTAATGCAATAAATTTGTTTGATACAAATTTTATTATTCTTTAATATAATGTTGACATAAAAACAATATCACTACTTACATTCAAATAGATCATCCACTGAAAAAGGTCAAAAAAAGTAAAACAAAAGGGAAATTGTAAATTACTCTTTTAGTTATTTAAAAAAATTTTAATAGTAACATTCAAAATTATTTTATTTCATTAATAACTGCATTATATTAGGAGGGAAATTAATTCGTGTTTAAATAAACACGCTGACAATTTTTAGTAATAAACATCTTACAGAAAATTATTTATCAAAAAATAAAGAAACTATTATTCCATTTTAAAATGCACTAATATTAAGAAAAAATATTTTTTCCTTTTTTTATATTTTAAGATATGAAACCATTTGTAAAATTAGGTTTTGTAGTTATTTTAAATAATGAAAGTAAAAGAAATGCCTTACATCCTTTTCCAACATCTGAAAAAAAACAATTTAAATTGTTAATATTGATATCATATGATAATTGTAATAAAGACAATTTTATAAAGATAGATGAATAATTTTTGCAAGTGCTCACTAAAACATTTAATCAAACTTAAGTTTTATATTCTAGATTATTTATTCTCAATATATAACAGCTTGATTCATGACTTCAGATAAATTTAAAAACTTTAATTCGTAGATTATACTGAAATAATTTTGCATATTTTATTTTCTTAAGCATTTTTTTCTATCTTTATGAGAATTTTAATAAATTTTTTTATTAATTTTTTATCCAATTAAAAACACGCTTGCATTTAACCATTATGTGCACTTTTTTAATTTTAAAAAAATATGGTGTAAATGATATATACATTTAATTTAGGAAATTTAAAACACAACACTTGAAGTCAACGATCATTTGACTTTTATATTTTTAAAAATAAATTATTTTTATTATAAATAGAAGAAACTCAAATAAATAAAAAATAAGTATAATAAAATAAATATAATGAAAATCGTATTAAAAAATTGTATAAATATAATAAAAAAGAAACTTAAAAAATAAAAAAGTAAACAAAACTCTGTATCATATTACTACAATATCTTTAAGGTTTAAAACATTTAAGGTTTTAAGGGAAAATTTAACAAACTACATTTGTAATTACTAATTAAAATTTATATTTTAAGATAGAACGCATCAATAACTATTCAAATTTATTACATACAAACTATGTTAAAATACATCAAGAGATCGCATTAATTTTTTTTGATATAACAATTTTAGTAATTAATATAATTTACTTTGATATTTTGAGTCCCTAGTATTAAATAAGTAATGGAGACAATTATAGTATTCATAGGTTTAGAATATTAAATTAAATAATTCTAATATTTAATGTGTTTCAGAGATAAATATTATACCTTTCAAATTCCAAAACTGTCTAAAAATTATTGCTACTATAATATATGGCTTACACACATATGTCTGCCTTAACAAATAAGTAAATTTCATTTTTTCCTTAATGGTAAAAACTAGGCTTAAAGCTTCCTTAATGGCATTACTATTTTTTCCATGTACTAAATTTAAATCATTACATTTTAACAGCTCACCTAGTTCAACAGTCTATTTTCTCAGACCACAAGTTATTTTTGTACTAAAAATATGTGTTAATAAAGGTTGCATACATTTAAAATATTTTTTTTTGTTTTTAAATTAGTTTATTTTCCAAATAAATTACTTTCAGTTACTCGTTACTTATCACTTACCTTAATTTCGGTTAATAAAGTTTAATTCCTTCTTGAATTTTGAAACAACTGATATATTTAATATATAAATTATTTTATAAATAAATTAATGCAATAATTTACACATAATTTACGTATCTATAGATTTTTATACTTCAATATGTAAATTTTAAATGCTACTCAATAGTATGAAATATTTTTGATTTTAATAATTAATATTTGAATTTTTTTAACGCAGTACATTATAAAATATAATAGAGACTACAAAAAAAAATTATTTATCCATTTAAGCATTTATATGATATACTTAAGCTTTAAAGTTTTATTAAAAAAGAAAATTAATGATAAATTAAATTCATCAAAATACGAATTCTTTTACTTCTAATTTTATTATGAATAATATTTATCATATATGATTTTATATACACTAATTTGATTTTATTTGACATTTATGTCAAATATATAAATTAATCTTTGATATAAGTTCTCAAATGGAATGCAGATTAATATAAATTCATTATCTTATGTATAATGTCACAATACTATTAAAAAACAATTAGTATTCAAAGTCAGCAAGACACAAAAAAGGAATTTTTATAAAAAAAAAAGAAAATAAGTTCATTTAACAAAAAATTTTAAATCTTTACAAAATTTGTAAGTTTTTTTTTAATTAAGTTAAAAATATCCGTTAATTTCAATCTGTAACATAAAAAATAAATAAAATTATCCCATTAATTAGTTTTCAAAATGAACACCTCAGTTTCAGTGATACATTTTTTCATGTAAAAATAATTTCAGATGTAAATCAAAATAACTACAGAATTATGATGTTAGAAATTATTTCTACTTGATTTTCAAAAAGTAAAATCAAATTAATATGAACACAATAAATAAGTAAGTTCTTACTATTGACTAGGCCATGTTCTGAAATTTAAAGAAAAAAAATATTTACAGATGGATTTATTGTTACAAGGATATTAAGTAGAAAACTATATATTAATCCTTTAAAATAAATATCAAAGACATACATAGATAACAATTAAGATTCATATTAGAAACAAAATGCATTATTATGAGATTTATTTGCATTTAAAACAACAATGACATATGATACTATACATTACTTGTATGATAATTTTAATATATTCGATTTGCTTTTTCAAAAACTTAAGAAATTTCAAATATATTCATAACAATTCATTTAAATAACTTACTCATTCATGTAACTATAATCCTTATTTGAGTCATTAAAATATTTAAAATGATAAGTTAATAGTAATAAAATATCATAATGTGTCAACATATTTGTGTACAATTTCGAATATTTATTTCATTTTAAAATTAGATTTTAGGCTATATTATTTCTCTGTACACTGCTTGAACTTTAAGAAAATTTAAAGTAAATGTGTACTGAAAAAGCTTTCATTAAATTCTAGACAGTTTAAGAAGCATCTTAGTATAGTTGTAAAAAGTATGATTGAAAATATATGTAGATAGTAAAATCTGCACATATATATATGTATATATATATATATATATATATATATATATATATATATATATATATATATATATATATATATATATATATATATATATATATATATAGGAGGATTAGATATGAGGAAAATGTAAAAATTTAAAATTGATGAAGAATTAGCTTAAAACAGTGCCACAAAAGTGAATTTTTCATAGAATAAATATAAAGAAGAGTCTTACCTGGAGCGATACCTAAGAAAATATTACAATAAATTTATAATCTCACACACAAATTTCAATAAAAATACATAATCTTTAAAGTTATAGACAATGTATTTCGATAAGGTGATATATAAAATACAGAATATTATAAATTATCAAAATAATAGTTTTCAAATATTTTAAAAATATCATGTCATTATTTGTAAATAAAATATTTTCCCATAAACTATTTAATTTCAAATTAAAAAAAAGGTGCAAACAGTTCCTATCTTTCTTTAAATGCTTATAACTATATATGAAATTTTATACTTATTAATGAATTTTGAATTTTTTCTAAATTTTCATGATCTTATTGTGTATTTATTAAACATACTATTAATGAATTTATTAATATTTTTCATTTTAATTTTACGTAAGATGTTTGTATATATTTTGTTCTAGCATATTTCAATTTGTAAATGTTCTCTTACAATGACGTATGTATGAAATATAATGTAACATCAGATTTATTACAAAACATGTTGTCAATAAAGTTCTCATTACATAACAATATGTTTGTTGCAATTTATATCCGTATTTTCCTTCTAAAGTAGCATACCTTCTATATTTTCTTTTATTTAGCAAACATATTTGCTAAAATTAAGTATTAAATTGTTTAATTTTTCTTTAACTTCCATTATGTAATTTTGTTTACAAAAACTTATAGTAAACTCTTGTATTATTTACCTCTAAGTAAACTCTTGTTCTATAGTAAACTCTTGCATTTATTACTCTTGTATTATTTCTTGTATTGTTTACTCTTGTATTATTTACCTATTTTTTTATCTGAATAGTTTTGAACACTTAAAGCTAAAAATATGTTGGTTTCTCTCTTTACCAATGCAATTAATACTTTTTTATCTACCTGACATACATTTATTTTCCATTTTACTATTTTTCATCGAATTATAAAAGAGAGAAATAGTAGCAATGCAATTAATATTCAAAGGATGTTAATGATACAGCAGTTTTAAAACTAATGAAAGAAATTATGTATTTAAATGGAGACAATTTGAGATTTCTATTAAACTCTTTCAAGTAAGAAAATATGGGACATTCAAAACATCAATGAAAATTGCAGCATTTAAATGAGAAAAATTGAATACTTCTTGAAACGGATGGATATTTTTAACTAATGATGATCAAATTATATATTTCAACAAAATGATCGGAGACAAAAATTAAATATCTAATGAACAAAATAGTATTTAAATAAAAAATATGAGAAGGATGGAAAGATGATAGCATTTATGTAAGGAAAAAAATTTTTCGTTTCAAAGTCATTAAAGAAGAGCAGTATATATGTGAAAAAAATATGATTTGCAACAAATCAATGTACGAAAATAAGTACTTAATGTCCAAAAATGAGAGTGGTATCAAACCATTGATCGAAAGGTAAACTTGAAATGACATAAAACTGAAACAAACCATCTTTAGAAGGAAAGCATTCATGTGTTGAAAATAAAAAACATCAATAGATTTAAGATTATCAAAAGCCAGAAATGCAAAATTTTTATCTTCGCATTACATGTGCAAAGGTGGATTTAAAGAACAACTACACTGCATGAAGAAAGTAGAAGGACATTGGGTATTTTTCAAATAAAGGATGGATTTTTAATTTTTACAAAAATAATTTTACTACAGTACTTTTAAAATCTTATTTACAATTATATAAAACTATAACATGAAATGAAAAACTTCTTACTTGCTACAATTAAAAATTAGTTTCTTCTACGTCATACAGTGTGAAAAAATCGAAGAACAATTCTAAATACCGAAAATAAAAGTCTTGCTAAAAAGGATTTTTTCTGCTATTTGCTTTAATTACTTCAAAGACTGTATTTGCCATTGAATCATATAGATCTTAAATTTCTGTTTGACAATAATTGTCCGAAACACAATTCAAAACTTTCCAAAGTTGGATCAAATATTGAAAATGCTTGACTGTGACGTAAACAGGCAGAAGTGATACTGATTATATATTTTTGATGATATTGAGATATGGACTTTTAGCTAGCTATAGCAAAGCCAGAATATTATTTGCTTCAAACCAGTTTTTAACGTCATTGTTCGTTTGAATTGATGATCCATATTGATGAAATATCCAACTTTCTCCGCAAAGCTCAGAGCCATAGGAAAAAAGCACAGAATTTAAAATTTGAATGTAATCTGAATGTTCTTGTCTTCCTTCTAAAAACACTATATTAGACTTTCCACCGTACCCAACAAATATCCTCACAAACCAACAAACTGCCCCCTCTTATCTGTATGGGAGAATAAAATTCTTCTTGTGCACTTAGACAGTGAAAATAATACTGATAACCATATGGGCCATTTAAATTATATTTTTTATATCAGTAAAAATAAGTGTAAAGTCCATTGAGAGTTCCAAGTCATGTGTTCCTTCACTTACAGTGTTTGGTGCTCAATATGCCTTTCATTCCATTTAATATGGTATTTTCTTTACTTGATTATAAACGTATCCAATTTTTTATGTAGTTGTAACACTTTCTTCTGGTTACATGTGTGATTCCAGATGGGTCTTGAGCTTTTCCAATGCTTCTAACCTATTTTTAAGTTCTATACGGATTATTTCTTTGATCACGTAGTGTCAATTACTTATGTCTGCCAGTCTTTGCTTTCCTGTGAATCTATGAGTTTTTCAAGAGGTTAGAAACAGCGTTTTTGAACTTATGAGTAATTGCTTCGTAATTTATCTTATACTTTTGCCAGTATCATTACATGCCACAATTTGCCTTTTTGAAATTGACATAAAAGAATTTCCTTGGGGATTTTAAATGTATAAAAATATAAGATTTTTTAAACAAAATATATGTTTTGAAATAAAACGATAATTACTATTTTATAACATTTTCTTTAAGGTAAATTCAACATATTGACTGGAAATAAAGAAAATTAGATTTATAAAATAAAAAAGGAAATTTACATTAAATGCGCTAAAATATAAAGCATAATTTATAAAATATGAGTGTCCTTTATTTTTTCCAGCAGTTTACATCAGATACTATCAGTCATCTCATTTGCTTAGAAATGCTGTTGATAGAATGATAATTAAAAACCAAGAATTTCTCAACCATGATATTGTAGAGTGCATCCTCTTATTTAAGTATCATTACAAGAGTAATTGAAACTATATTAAAGAAGATTTATGGGAACTCAAAAAAATTTTTAAAAATGGATCATTTGACAAATATAGTTCATACAACATGTAATATAGTGAAATATGGGGTTAAAAGCTATTTCCTAACAAAACCAAGAGCTTAATTTCACAAAAAGCCTGTTGTTCTCCAAAAGTTCATAAATAACATGTAAATTACTTATATAAATTAATTAAAAAATACGATCAATACAAATATAAAATATTTTCTCAGGGAATTTCTAATTATTCTCAGGGAAAACATATAATTCCCAATAATTTAATATCAGAAAACTGTGGAATACATTTTTCCAGTACTTATTTACCCTCTGAAAGGAATGTGAAAAGAAAAGTTTCATGTGTTGCAAAAGAAAACTCAAAAGACTATTCAAAAAGTATTCTAATGAACTTGCTTGAAAAGCAATTTAATTTATTTTCATTGCTTTTCAAGCAATGAAAATAAATAAAAAAAGTCTTTCTTCATTATTTAAAAACAACAAGAATTAAACGTGACTTTCCAATTTTAAATTTATTTTCTTGACATAACATGCATTTTAAAAACTTGCATGATTTACAATTTTTTATTTTTAGTTCGTTGTGTTTTTTAATTTGATGAAATTTTGAATTAAATTTTATATTTATTAGAAGAAAATAATAACAATGCAATATTGAAATGCATTTAAATGTTAGCATCACATATAGTTCAAATAGATAGAGGTAGAGTAAAGTTAAAAGAATAACGAAGTATAAAATATTATTTTAACTCATCACTGTTATCAAAAGACAAAATTAAAACTTAAAAGATAGTTTGATAGCCCTTATCAAATATTTTTCTAGTTTTTACATAAAAGTTTTATTATAATGTTATAATAAGATCAAACTCAAAATTATTATAAATTTCACATTTTAAGTTTGTCATTCAGATCTTAATGAAAATATTAACTTAATTGTGAAAAAATGCAATTAAATGCAAGATTTTTAATTTAAAAATTAATAATGAAATTAGCATATAATAATTATTTACTTACCACTAACAGTACTCTCAACTGAATTAAAAAGAATAATAATTTGTAAGATTAATTTCAATAATATCATATATTGAAAACATTTAAGCAAAAAAACGTTGCATATTAATAGCTAATAATGATTAAAAGTAACTTTATGGATTTAATTTTAGTAAACCCAAACAAAATATTTAGTTTTCAATTTATAATTAAAATATATAAAACTATATCATTAACATTTAAATAAAATTCTATATTATTTTTAAATTTTGATATACACTACACTCTTCAAGGATGTTACAATTTAAAAAGATACATTTATGCGGTTTATTTACAGTAAATAATTTTAGTTGGTTATATTAAACACATTTAGGCACTAAATATTTATGTGCCATGCGCAACAAACATTTATGTGAGCTAGGCACTAAAAATTTATCAGATTTGCTTAAAAATGTCAGTCGTAATCTATTATGCAATTTGTCCATCTTATTTAAATCAGTCATAAATTATTATTGTGTTAGCAAAAATTTCAACAAGTAAAATAAATTTAAAATTTTTTAAATAAATCTGTCTGAAAAACACTGTTACACTGTTATACTCAAAGTAATAAAACACTTTTCCTTAACTAAATTTTAAAAATCAGAAATTTAAAATTTAATTATTAAAAAACAATATATATATATATATATATATATATATATATATATATATATATATATATATATATATATATATATATATATATATATATATATATATATATATATATATATATATATATATATATATATAGATAGATAGATAAATGCTTTTGCCTATATTTTAGAACATTTGTAGTAAACAAAAAATATATGATTAATATATAAAATATATAAAAATATAATATTGAAATATATATATATATTTCAATATTATATTTTCAATATTTATTTAAAAATATAATATTGAAATATATATATATATTTCAATATTATATTTTTATATATTTTATATATTAATCATATATTTTTTGTTTACTACAAATGTTCTAAAATATAGACAAACGCATTTATCTATCGCAATGTCAATAAAAATACATCCATTCAAATAAATTGAAATGAACATTCATTCGATTTTCTTCATATATTTATATACGAAAAAATTATAATAATAAATTGACTTTACATGTATTTTCCTCGATAGAAGTTTCTAATATTTTAATTTATAGCATTAGATAAAGATTAGATAATATTATTTTAAAATACTTACGTTTACTTGCTAATCCTAGTGGATAAAAATATAAATATCGACATATAATAATAAGACATTTACTATAATATAAATATGATATTACTTATATTATAATTTTAGCTTATTTATAAGGAATGTTAAAAAGTTTAGTATATATATATATATATATATATATATATATATATATATATATATACATAACTCTAAATAAATTTAGATTTTGAGAAAACATAATATGTAAAATCAGAAATTAAACAAAATCACCTTTCTAATGAAATTCATCATATTACAAGGATGAATTTTAAATCTATAATATCAACTTTGCATTTCTAATTGTTAATTATTTATACATTTTTGTAAAGAGTTTTGTAAAAATAACAATTTCATAAAAAATAAATTAGAAATTTAAATTTTGAGTTAAAAAACACTTTTAAAATCGCAATGATTAGTAATAAATGCATGCTTTTTAAATTATTGATGTCTTTTAAAGTCCTTTATATAATTTTGCAAATTGCATATAATTTTATAAAATACATTTTAATACAGACATGATATATATTTTGATGATCAAAATAATTTTTATTTATGCTTAGATAAATTTAGAAACTTATTTTAAAGATATGTGATATAGTTGAAAATGCCATGCAAAGTAATTTCTTAAAATAAATTTCAAAAAAACTATGACAAACAACTTGAAGATAAAATTTAGCTTTATGTTAAATTTATGATAAATAATTCACATATAAAAACGCTTTTAACATTTTGAACCAAACTTTTATTAATAAAGTATATTTAGAATTTTGATTAAAAAGGGACTGGTTACAAATAATTTTTATTTTATTTTTGCCTATTTGGATAACTTTTCCCTTTTAATACTTATGATTTATAAATTATGTTACCTCTGATAAATATTTAATAATAGAAATAAGTTACAGGGATGTTTATAATGAAACATTAAAAAGTAATAAATTTTGTTGATTCCCATTTAAGTTTAGATAAATTTCTAGACTGAAATAATAAATTATTTTATAAAAAATAATTTTGTGTGTGTGAAAAATTATTTTTGTGGAACTAAAATAATTAGTTAAAAGTTATATGTATATTCATAAGTTATGTAAGCTTTTAGGTAAAATCTGCAATAATTAATTATAATAACTACTCTAATAAAAAAACTAATAAATTTAGTAGTTCAATTCTAAAAAAGTTATGTATTTCTGCCATGATATCAAAATTGAAATATGAAGAAAAGGTTTACCATTGAGTGTATTTCCGGCTGCAAAATTCAAAGATAACATTAAGATAGTTCATAGAGAATTTATTTCTTAAGATAAGAGAATAATTTCTACACAACTTAATTATAAATATTGATCCTTGTTAACATCATTATATTTCAACAAAGATATGTAATACAGTTAACAAATTTGTAACATAAAAGTATGGAAATTTATTGTATTCTTTTAATTTCAAACTATCTGAAGTTTGTAAATTTAAACTTACCAAAAGCGACAGCCTCTAAAAATTTAAAAAACTATTTTAAGTAAATATAAATTAAACACTTATTAACACAAAATTTATTTGTTTCTATAAAATAAATCAGTTAATAATGAAAACAATTAGAAATATTTAAAAATAACAAGATTTTGCAAATTGGTTTTCTATAGTCTCAATAACATTTAAGTAAAAATCTAGTTATAATTGTGTGTTGAGTATAACTAACGTTAACAAAAAAGTTCTTGCTGATTTCACATTGCCATTGAATGAAAGGAGAATGGGTATACAAATTAATGTACAATGTGATTGAGACACAGGTCAGTCTAGAGTAGGAATATCAGTCATTATAAAAGCTGGTCCAACGCGCATATTCGTTAATCATCACTCGTTCAGTAGCGAAAAGAAATAGACGTGTCGAAGGAGCTCGTTCGGTGTTGTTTTCTTTAAGACTTCAATATGAGATTAAAGCTGCTGCATCAAGTCGCAGAATATGACAAGCATTGGGGATAGTGTTGTGAATGAAGAAACAGCAAGGTATTGCTTTCATAAATTCGGGTTAGGAGATCTGTCCCTGTATATTGAAGTTTGTGACTGGTGGATTAATCCTCAAGTATTTAACTATAAAAAAGAAAAAGTCACTGCAGATCAATACTATCTGCAATTGGAACTTCACAACAGGCATTGTAACAAGCATTTGCTAATCACAAGGTTGTACTTTTCTTGGCCTATAATGCAAGATCGCATTCCACGCGTTTAGCCAGGAATAACATACATCGACTTGGTTGGCAGCCTTTGTGTCACTCTCCTCATTCACCTGCTCTTGCTCATTAGATTACCAACTCTTCACTTCCCTGGAGAATAACCTTTACGCAAAATCTTTTACCTGTGAAACAAACTTGCGACAAACACCCACGGTTTTCTTTGCTTCCAAAACCCTCGCGTTTTACAGCAAGGGCATTGCACAACTGGAAAAAGATTGGCAGAACATGATAGATGCTGATGGTGATTGTTTCGAAGACTAATAGTATGAAATACTTTCTGTGTGTCATGATTTGGGGTCATTTTAAAAATGGCAAGAACCTTCTTGTTTTCCTTGTATAACAGAGATCAAGAAATTCTTTCAAAATTCATTATAATTCTTTGAAACGATATCACTAAGCATGTATCAAAGTTTTATGATCTTTCATCTTAAAGTCCTACAGCTTATAGATTTATAAAATTTAGTTTATTCTTAGCTTATAGGATGATTTTTATAATGATGACTCTTTATGACTTTGACTTTTTTCTTAATTTTTGTAATTAATTTTATCTGTATTTTATACTCCTTGTAACTATAACAAAAGTATAATTCAGTGAATTATTAGACATAGAAAAGTACATAAAAACTCACATTTTTAAAGAAAAGTGAAATTTCCTTTTCATTAATAAAATAATAAATTTATTTAATATTTCATTTTCATTACTTAAGTGACAAAGACGATAAGAATACCATGCTTCTCTCTTTAATTAAAATAATTCATTTTCTTAAGTACCGTTCAGCAAGAACTTATATCGGCTAATTATAAGCAGGCGATTTAGATTTTATTAAAAAGAGATATGTTTTTTTTTATTATTATAATTAATGCCTGATATTTCACTTCGAATCGTGTCATCCTCTATTTGGGTACCTAATTCATATGTGATAAAGATAATTTTAATGACTTGATATCTTCATAAATTCTTCTACAGAAAGAGAACTATGAGTATACATTCATTTAGAAAACAAACCTTCAGAAACTACTGTCTTAAACAGAAATTATTAAATACAGCACTAACATAATATTGCGTACAAATGATGCAGTTCAGTTTGAAAAGCTGATGAACTCATAGAGGGTAACATGTTTTTTATTCGCTATATGGATTATTTAATTACCTCGAATAAATATAAACTTGAAAATCTATAACATTATAGAAGAGCAATTTTTATAGTTAACAAATTGTTAGTATATTACTAATATTACTGTGTGCGCAAGTAACAAAACTCGTATTTGTGGATTAATAAATTTATGAAGGGTTAACAAGTCTTTGTTTCACTTGATTAAATTCCTAAAATATGTAAAAAAAATATATGGTCTCCAATTACCATTAACACGTTAACATTACTACTTCAAATAAATATCCATTTCATTGCATTACAGAGAAAAATATATCGTTAAACAGTGTTGGTTATGGATTGATAAATAAAAGAAAATATACTGTAATAATAATTTTTATTTTGTACTGAGCTATATCACTGCAACTGATACCAACATATCATTCTATTGCTTCAACACAGAGATTTACATTGATGAAAGTATCAAAAAGAATTTATTAATGATGGCATAAATTATATTAGTTAAACAGGATAATCTAACATAATACATAAAGTGAATATAGACTTTTTATGTGAATATAATATTCGTTATCATCAAAATTACGTAAATAATTTCACTTGTAAATGAAATTGATTACATTCTATGCTTTAAGTTTTCAAAATGCAAATAATTACGTATTATTGTTATTATTACTACTATTTCACGTTACTGGACTTAATTGTTTTGTTTTCTAAGTATTTATAAAATTGTTACATATTTTCAAATCTAATCATTCTGAATAGTTTTTAAATTTTAATAAAAAGTTTACAGCAAAAATAAGGAAATTTATTTTTATTTTAAATCAGATTCATTGATAAATAAAATTATTTTTCAGTTTTATGTGGTTCATTTTCATTTTAAATATTTTTTCTATACAATCGGTAAACTCTTTACGAATTTCATTTCCTGATCCTGAATTACTATTACTTTATGATAACTTATATGTAATTTTAAAGCTATTTTACAATTTTTAATTAAACTATGATAAATTTTCTACGAATAAAAAAAAAAGATTTTTTCATCCTATATAAAAAATCCTAGTTCAGTCACATTTCTCTGTATGCAAAGCTGATTAGCTATATTAGATTTACAATCAAAGTACAGAAAAGCAACATATAAAAATGAATCTTAAAATATTGACGTAAAAAACAAACGAGTTTATTCAAACAGAAAGAATATTCAATAACAAGCGCTTTTTGCTTATCAATAAGCCAAATTTAATACTAATCAAAAATAACAAAATAATTCGTTCTTACTGTCTATTAGGCCTCCTAAAATAATAAAAGAAATTGCATATATAATATCAATATGAAATATTTGCTTATGGAAATTATTTTAATTAGTTTAAACTACTTACTGTTGCAGTCTGTTCCTGTTAATGAATAAGAAAAATTGTTAGAAGTAAATACTTGACATATATATATATATATATATATATATAATTTACAAGCTTTGACTTGCTTTTAAATTAGAAAATTGGAATTAGATATCTTTTTTCGAAAGAGGTTTGGCACTAGCTTCTGAATTCGGAACATTATATATATATTAGGGTTAATCTCTGTGGTTTGGGTATAACTTTGTCACCAAATCTGCGATAGACGCGCAAATCGTGGTAACCCTGAATATTTCAACCTAAATGCACTCCTTGTGGCAATCCTGTCTTTTTTTGTTATATTTTGTTACATAATTATAAGTGTATTTTTTGTTAAACAATTCGTAAAAAAAATATTGTTTTTGTTCTCATTGCCATACCGACAATGAAATTTGTTAAAAACACGGATTTCGGTTTCGTCACCACAGAAACGCCGTTTTTGCTTAGTGTCTCTCAGATCATTCAACTCCGCTAGACAACACGCAAAAACGCGCCACTTGGCGACTTTTTGAAAATGCGCCAAGCAGGGGACCCAAAGCACACTTTCACCTATATTAGTTGCTATTTAAATGTACCTAATTCTACTTGTAGGATTAAATGTAGAAATTTCGAATATATGATTCAAACCGAAGGCATGGCATTTTAACAAAATTTAACAAATATTATAGCAATGTTAGTTTTAAAAGATTTAACTATTCTCTTTTGTATGAGTTAATGGAAGAATATAACCAAAACAAATACAGTAAGTGTCTAAAATTCCATTATTTATGCAATTATTTTCATATGAATTTCAAAGTGCTTACTCTTACATAAATAAATGTAAGCAATTTTAATTGTTTTTTTATGTTTAGTGCATTAAATTAAATAAAATCAAATAACTAGTATTAATTCCATGTTTTAAAAGGAAAATGCCTGTTTACTGTTGTGAAACATGTACTACTCAAGTTGTATTCTTGTTAAAAATATTTCTTCAACTACATTTTCAATCTGTACTACTACGATAAAAATAGTTCTTGATACAATCATACTATTAATAGTGTATTATGAGAACCATTATTTATTTTGTCATTTAAAAATGAAAAATTAGCAATGCAAATTTATTTTTATTTATTGAACAAATAAAAAATTCATTTACCTCGTGGTCTTGCAACCCCTGTATCAACAATCAAATCTGAAACAGACAAAAATTTGTTTAGTATGAGAAACATGTAAAAGTATTTCTCCTAACAAATTTATTGGTATTTTCATCAAATAAATACATTAAACTTAATACATATAATTGGAAACAAAAATATAAAATAATGAAGCTGTTACACAGTATTTATTACTTTTGCAATTTAACAAATTACTTTTTGTATGTAGAAGATTTTAATTTTATTAAACATAATTTTAGTCTTTCTTGCAGTTGAGGAAATTTTATAATCATAATTTGAGCCATCTATTTACTTTTAAAACTGCTATAAGTCTAATACCTTTTTAAATTCATTGACCAATAAAAATACTTTATGATAAATAAAATGTTAGTTTAAATTAATTAATAATATTTGAGTCAATATTTGTGTAACTCAAATTCAGTCAATCTAATTTTGAATTAATTAATTGGCAATTTTTAAACTGTATCATATCACTGCTTGATTGCGAAATTATCTTAAAATGTATTTTCTATTAGTAAGATATTATTTCATTTTAAAAAAATACTCATTATATTTACTAATTGGAAGTATATACAGGTAAGTGATTAGCTTGATAAATGTGTTTAAAATATAAAATCATTTTTTAAATTTCTGTGTATACTATTCTCATTTTAAAATTATGTATGTTTTCCTTAGTATTCCTAGATTCTTTTTACCTTAAAAATATATATATTTCAATTTTTCATAATTTTATTTCATTGAAAAGAGTAAGTTAAATACATTGAAATTATTTGTTGTTTAGAAATATATATTCATTTGTAGCTTATAACCAAATTATTATGAATTATTCTATTCTTCCTATTTCTTCAAAAAATATGAAAAATAGATTAATGCAAATATCTACAGAGAAATCTTTTTATTTAAAAAAAAGGAAACGTAAATAAAAAGAGATAACAAAATATAAAATAAGAGAATATATGAAAATATTATTTATGAAACATTATATAAAAACAATTTATAAAGACATTTTATTATTTATTTTTCTAATTTGCAATCTTATTAAAATTATTTTTATCATTATATTTTAAGTTTGTACTTTTTTCTGATTTATGCGAAATGAATTTGAAAAATAATTTTCCATTAAATACAGATCATTTACTATCTTTTTTTACTAATTATATTAATATTTAATTTTTCAACAAAATGCATATTTATATTTTATTTATTACTGCCAAAGAAAAGCCTTTAATGTCAGCTTTAAACATTAATATTATTTAAATATTAAAATTTTGCATATAATTATAGATAAATTAATAACTATAAATGAAAGTCAGTGCCTTAAAAGTTTTGGTAATTTTTCGTCGTGAATGATATTTTGCAATTTTAATTTCGCTTTCTTTGGATATAAAATTATCAAGGAAAAATATGCTCTAATTCAGAGTTTTCCAGACCAGATGTAATAACTGGTCAATACAAATTATTAAACAGATTGAAGGGCCACGCAAATAAGAAACAAATTTTTTTAAGAAAAATTTTAATAGCGTTTAATATAGTTACTATGTAACTGTTTCCTTAAATTGAATATTCGTGCTTCAGTAATTTATCTTTTACAATCCTTTCAACATTAATATCAGTTGTTGCCAGACGCAGTGCGTCTGTAAGTGAGTTGTCTGATAGTGAAGATCTATATTTAGATTTTATAAAATTCATTGTAAGATACGCACTTTCCCAAAGATAGGTACTGCGCATTATCAAACACAATCTTATGCCAAGATTGGTTAATTTGAGGAAACTCTCACCAAGGAGTTTACAATAATCTATCCCAGACTCTGTACTGTCCTTGCTTATTGTAAGTCACATAATTCCAATTGTTAATAGTTTTTATACTTTCAATTGCAATTATTAATGGATGAATGAAAAGTTAGATATCACTCTCTTATTCTTAAAAAACAATAAATCGCTGCTCAAATTCTACAATTACATTGTCAGTATATACCTTACGTCGTCAATATACTTCAAGTGATCCTTAAAATTACATCCTTCAAAATTTTCGATCTTTGTGTATAATGTTTTTGGAAACTCAGAAAAAAATATAAATCACTCTGCTCTAGTGACACTTTAAAACAATCTTAGTTTCATTCTCAAACCATTCACATATCCATACAAGTTGGTAATACTGTGTCCCTTACCTTATGGCTTTAAATTTAATTCGTTCAAGTGTTATGTCATATGCGTTAAAAATCCAAAATCAGCCAGGAATTTAGGATCTTGTGTACAATTCTGCAACTCAGAAGTGTCTGATTTTATTTTATTTTTAGAAATAAAGGTATTTCTTTTCATACGGCAAAAAATATTCAAAGTAGTGTCCAGCAGTAAGCTATCATATTTTGGAGTGTAATAACAGTTCTCCGTAGGTTGCATCAATTTCACGTAAAGAAATCCCGAAAATTTCTATGATTCAAAGCTTTGTTTCCGCCTCAAACAAGATTTGTTATTCTAAAAACTTTGACATTCGTATGGTGCAAAGATTTTCTACATAAGGTTTTCTTGTGTATGATGCAGTGAATCAAAAACAATCAATGTCACATTTTCCTTACGAAATCACGAGAATCACTGTTTAAGTCATAGCTTTAGCTCCATTAGTTACAACGCAAGAACATTTTTTAAATTTTTCATAGCTCATGACAGTTTTATTGATAAATAGTAAGATATCAGCACCTTGAGTGGTTCCTTGTAACGGTATCAAACTTTACATTTTCCTCAGTAATAATAAAGTCTTTAGGAATACAACGAATAAATATTAATAATTAATTGATATCTGTCTGTAAGGTACCTTCATCAAACATATTAAGTTGTATTCGCAATCAAAAACGCAATCATATAATATTTTTAAAACATATTCCCCGATATCATCTATTATTCGTCACCCTAGTGTTTAGTAAGATAATGCGACAGATTCAATTTTTTCTGCCATCTTTGGCTGAATGAAGATTGAGCCATTAAAACTGTGATTTTTTCATTGAAATTCCATCACTGAATGTTTGTTTTTGTTTTGGTTATTAGTAAAGAAACTTCTAAAGAGATGTAGCAAAACTTTGTTCATTAGCTATACTTACTTCTGAAAACATACTTATTTGATGTATTAGTTTTTTTTTATACTCAACTATAATATTTTATTTTCTTCACCGCTATGTGATTTTACAGTTTACTTCATGCAAAGTAGTGCGTTTCACATTGCATTCCTTATTCACCGACAAAAAATTTCCATACAAATCATACATTGAATTTTATTCTTGGAGTTCATTTAGTCTAATTCCTATTTTTCATTTAATGCACGATTTTCACTTATTTTTCGCTTCTTTACAGACATAATGGGGTTTGCTATTTTGCAATAGAGTTCTGTTTACTATGTAATTAAATCACAAGTTTAAACTGACAAAAAAATGAAGGATTAAGCTCGAATTACACACAAGTACAACAATTACTAAACAGTTATTACACAAAACTCATTGCGTCAAATGACAAATAATAAATAAGCAACAATCAATTGTCTGTGCTGTTTCACTGTCCGATCACGTGGCATTTTGGCGGAAAAACTCGCCCGGTGGGTAGCGGATAACCGTTACACAATCTTATAACTACCTAAAGCAGTTAGGCAATAAGGTTCACTGCGTTCCTGTACTGTCAAATCGTACGGCTTTTTAAAAAAACAAAGCAGTGCAACTTCCGATATTTTATGCAATGGCATTGAGCGGAGATGACAAATGCCCTTAGCGCAGTGAATAAGGTGATAAATGCCACTCGCAAATGCATACGTACGAACATGATTCAATATTTTAGTTATTCATTTGTAATACCATATGAAATAAAATCATTTCCATCAACAAATTTTTAAAAAATGGCAAAATTATTCTTTTGGAATAATATTAAGAAAAGAGTGGGCCAGACTCCCCACAGGCCTTCCTGTGGACAGTGCTGTTCTATTTTAATGAGTTATTGAATTTAATTTAGCCAAAAACCAGAAAAATAAATCACAATTTTTGATTAATATACTTACTGGTATGAGGTAAACTGGTATGGTGATGTCCTAAATCAGCCTTACTTGAAGTCTTGTATTGAAAGAATGCACCACCTGGGTTGCCTCCAAAATCAGCACCACCCTGTCCACCAGCATCTCCTCCTCCGTCTTCTATGTTATATTCTATAAAATATTTAAATTAATTTTTACCTTTCATTCCATTTTAATCGTAAAATTCAATATGAATTACCAAATGTTCTAATTGCTTGATCACCGTTCAACCATAATTATTTTTAGTCTCATTGAAAACTTAAGTGTTTCTAATGGAATTTCAAACAGCTTTATACTCTAAAAATTTAGTGATCTATTGAATTTATTAAATTGGACAAGTGGCATTCTTTCTTGAGTCATATTCATTTCTTAAAAATTGCTCTATCCTTTTATTAGTAACTGTTACTAATATAATCTAAACTCTGTATTATATAAATATTTAAAATACTTACACATAAATATTCTTAAAATTAAATCAAAAATAGAAAATGTATTGAATGCTGTATTTATTTTACATAATAAAAATAAGAATGGTGCCATTATAAAAAAATTACATATTGGCACCATTCTTATTTTTTATTGAATGAAAATTTGATTTAAATTGAAAGAATTTTAAAACAAATGACTTAAACTAATTTCTGAATAAGAATTCAGTTTTTAACAATGTTTATGTTAATATTGTTATAAGACCAATTTAAGTTACACAAAGTGTATATTAAATACCTGATACACTTTGATCTTTAATAATTTATGAAAAAATAATGATTTAAATAAGCATATTATATTCATTTATGTATTTCTTACTTATATAAAACTCAAATATTGCTTGTAATGTAGGATTATTCATTATATATGGATATTTCTGTAGATCATATTTTTTATTTGGTTTACCTGTTTTCTCATAAATATAATCTGTGTTTATTATTCATTAAAAACACTTTTAAATATAAAAATCTTTCTTTTATTATTTGCGTTGACATTTTCATGGGAAAGTAGACTAGGTCTTTAGGGGTAGCCAGATTATTTGATATAATACTGATAAACATTGAGCATTTGTAAACGACATCAATAAAAGACGACGAAAAGTTTAAACATGGTGAAAAACCAAAAAAAATTCTCTTATAATTATTCTATCAAATTTAAATCTATCTTTGTTTTATATGCAATCTTAATCAAACAAATATATTATGTTTTATAAGCAATCTGTTAATTCACAAATCTCTTATTTATTTTAAAATTTAAGACCTTTGCTAATTTCTAATCTGAATTTTTTCTCTTTTTTTACCAAATGCAATCAGTTAATTATAGAATAGATTAATGTATCCAAGAAAATTTGAAATATCAAGGAATAAGAAATAATACTTTTTAATTTTTATTATTAATTTCTAAATACCCAAGAGGTCGGTCTGAAAGATATTTTTCTTATAGAAATCAAGTATAATTTTAATAAAGTTACGTTAATTATAATAATTCATTTAAAAACTTAATTTAACTTCTTTTTGAGTTAACAATAATTTTTATATTTTTTATGAAATAAAATATTTGCTTTTTGACTTGTCACTGTTACTAAAACACAATATATATATAGAATATCAATTTTCTCTTAAATTTTATTTGCCATGTATTTACAAAATATATATATATGTACAAAAATTCATGTATATACATATATATATATATATATATATATATATATATATATATATATATATATATATATACTGTACAAATATATATATATATAGTATAGTACACGAAATACTCACTGTAGTGGTGAACTGAAAAAATAAAAAATGTGATCCATTATACATTAATGAAGTAATTCATGTAGTAAATTTAAAAATATATATTTGATAATTTATTTACAATTAAATTAAGTAGCATATTTTTTAATCTATTTATTAAAATATTTTAATTATTTACTTAATTATTTTAACCTGAGCACCATCACTGTAGAAAAATACACGATTCTTTTAACGTGACAAAATAACTTAATATTAGAGAAATGTGCAAATCTCTCTGTTTATTTAGCTTGGTATTTAATTTCTCAGAAGAATTTTGGAGCAACAGAAGTATGTTTAATAACAGTAAAGCATGTGAACAGAAGCATGTTTCTTGGAATAATTTTGAGGCAACACAATGTCTATATTGTCTGAGACAAATATTCCAGAATACCTACAGTACTCACACAGATAGAATTACATGCAGATATCGGTACTGTCAAATCATTTCTAATTCTTAATGAGCTCTAAAAATGATGGATATAGAGTAAAGTAAGGATAAATATATTCTATTTCAGGCTCGAAAGATTACTAGAAAATTTAAAAATGAAACATAATATTATTTTATTTTAACAAAACATATGTGTGAATATTTCGCATTTATTTTGTAACTCACGATTATGACGAAGAATCATTTTTTAAACTGAGAGTACGCAAGAGGATTGCAGTTCAAAGTTGATGTGGGAAATGCTTTGATACAAGAATTTAGAGAATTCCTATAAAATATTAAAACCTAAAAAAAAAAAAAGTAAAGAAAAAAAAAAGAAAGAAAGAAAGAAAAAAAGATATATGTGATTTTGTTTAATTCCAATAAACGAGTTTTCTGGTTTCGTTTAAAAATTCAATGAAATGTATTTGAAGAAGCATTTATTTTTTAACGAAGAACTTAAATGGTGTTTAAAATTTAAAATTTATTTTTGAAGCTAAGCATTTCTTGGAGAATTTTGTTTAATAATTAACAATGATTTCATAGGAGATATTTTAACATGAAATATTTCGAATATACTAAACATTTAGTTAAAACAAGAAATAGATTAGCAAATCATTTGAAAAATTAACTTAATATATTTCCTAAATAAGTGGTAATTTGTTGAGTACACTTATTAACGAAATATATAAGTGAACTTAATATATTTCCTTGATAATTGTATTCAACAAATCTAAATATAGAAGTTTTTGCTTAATACTCTCTTATAAAACTTAAGAATCAAGTAAAATATATTTAACATATAATAATAGAAAGAATATTTTTAAATTATTTTGTGACGAGCAGTTAAATAATAGTATTACTAATCAAATTTTTCTACATTGTATTCGTTTAAATTTAAATACAAGTAAAACCTTTTTACCAACCAGCAGCTGAAATGATAGAAACAATTAACTTTATTTATCATTTGTGCAAATTAAAATGTATGAAAACTTAAGAATTTAATTAAAAATTATTTAAGAAAGTATCCTTACGCTGTGGTCTAGATTCAACTGAAAATAAAATAGAATAATTATTAAAAAAAGTTTGCAAGTATTACTTATTAATATATAAACACCTAAAATAATAATACAATATCACAAATATTTTTTAATGTTTAGTAAGTAATATTTTTTTGCCTTATATAATTTTGAATGCAATTTTTTGAATTTTATGTATTGAAAATAATAAAATAATAATTAATAATTAAACTAAACAAATTGTTTTCAATTGAAGTAGTTACAAAAAAATTATTTTTACAGTTTTCAAAACAATACTTTGTTATTTAAAACATGAACATTAAACTGAATTTATAGTTATGTTTTAATTTCTTAAATTTAATGACTTAATTTCTTGCCTTATTTTTTTTCTTTTTTTCTTAAGGAATAGTTTTGTTTAATAAATTTAAATATTTTAGTTTTAGTCTTTTAAGAAAAATAAAATAATGTTTATTGTATAAAATATATTCCTCACATTTTTAATTTATAAACTATTCTTTAAGAATTTTTCATTTATTTTTGAAGTTCATAGTGTTATTTATTTAAAAAATAAGCACAATTTCATTTAAAAAAAGAAACAAAAATTTTAGGAAACTCTTTAAATTTGATCTTTTTTATATAATAGTAAAATCCTAATTTCCAGATATATTTAAATTTGTAAATAAAACAAAATATTGTTAAAAATCAAAGTAATGTATACAAAATTAATGTTTGAAGTAAATTTAATTTCCACTATATAAGTGTTTAAGTTATGATGATTTGAAATACAATAGAACTTCTATAATTCGCGTCGCTGGGATAATCTACCACTCCCATTAAATCATCAATTTTGTTTCTATGAAATCATAAATGATAGTATAACTTCATACTCGTTTATTCATTCTCTATACAAATAGAATACTAAGTAAACTGTGTTCTGAAAAATGAAATAGAATATGCTGGAAAAAGATTTCAATGATTGATATTCTAAAAATTGCAGGAAAATGTTGCAAAATATTTCGGTAAATTAAAGTTTTTTTAAAAAAATGTGTGAAAGTATTCCAGTCAATTAGAATTACAGAACTATAAATAAAACCAAAATTACTTGAACAAACAAGTCCTAAAAAATAATAGATCTAGAAAATTGGAATTCCTCAATTTCGATAAACGATATTTTTCAAAATTCACTTGCAGAATTGAACTTTAATAAGTTAAGAGTTTTAAAAAAAGTCACATCTCAAAATCACTTTGATAATGATTCTACAAAAGAAATCCTATTTAATAGAGCAAAATTCGAAAACAATTTATATCAATTAAAATGACGTTTTTTTTTTTTTTTTTTTTTTTTTGTAGAGTTGAGAAACATCCAGAAAATGAATTATATTATGTTTACCGTTGAACCAAAAAAGGGTTTGATTACTTTTTTACAAAAAATCAAATGTTACCAAAATGGCATTTGGTAAAGAAAATAATTTTTTTTACATTATTGGAACATTATTTTATTATCAAAATTTATTAATAAGGCTAATAATTGTACACATTAAAGGAGTAGTTTTAAAATTTTAACAACAGCATAAATAGGTGGAATATTTTAAGGATTAATATATATTTAAAAAAAAGAAAAAAAATATATATATATATACACACACACTACTGGCCATTAAAATCGCTACACCAAGAAGGCGACATGCTACACACGTGAAATTAATACGAAGGGTAGAAGGTGCTGTGATATGCAAATGATTAGCTTTTCAGCTCATTCAGACAAAGCAGGCACCAGTAGCGACAGCTACATTGTGTTTAAATGAGGGAATTGTTCAGTCGGTTCCTCATACACAAATTGCATTTGAACGTTGTTGCCTGGTGAAAGGTTGTTGTGATACCTCGTGTAAGAAGGAGAAATGCGTACCAGCACGTTTCTGACTTTGATAAAGGTCGAATTGTAGCGCACCGGGATTGCGGTTTATCTTATCGCAGTATTGCTGCTCGCGTCGGTCGGGCTCCAATGATTGTTAGCAGAATATGGAATCGATGGGTTCAGGACGGTAATACGGAACGCCATGCGGGATCTCAATGGCCACCTATCACTAGCAGCCGAGAAGACAGGCACCTTATCCGCATGGCCGTAATGGATCGTGCAACCACGTCACGAGCCGTGCGTCAAGAAACGAGGTCGTTTGAAAGACAACAAGTGCCTGCACGAACAGTTCGACGACGTTTGCAGCAGCATGGACTCTCAGCTCGGAGACCATGGCTGCGGCTTCCCTTGACGCTGCGTCATAGACAAGAGCGCCTTCAATGGTGTGATCAACGACGAACCAGGGCGCACGAATGGCGAGACGTCATCTTTTCAGATGAATCCAGGTTCTGTGTACAGCATCATGATGGTCGCATCCGTGTTTGGCGGCATCGTGGTGAACGCACACTGGCAGCGTGCATTCGTCATCGTCATACCGGCCCATCAGCTGGCGTGATGGTATGGGGTGCCATTGGATACATGTCTCAGTCACCTCTTGTTCGCATTGATGGGGCTTTGAACAGTGCACGTTACATTTCTGATGTGTTACGACCCGTGGCTCTACCGTTTATTCGAGCCCTGCTAAACCCTACGTTTCAGCAGGATAATGCCCGACCGCATGTTGCCGGTATTGTACGGACCTTCCTTATTACGGAACATGTTCAGCTGTTGCCCTGGCCATCACGTTCTCCAGATCTTTCACCAATAGAAAACGTCTGGTCAATGATTTCCGAGCGACTGGCTCGTCACCAAACGCCAGTCACTACGGTTGATGAACTGTGGCATCGTGTTGAAGTTGCATGGGCATCTGTACCTACATGCAATCCAATCTCTGTTTGACTCAATGCTAAGGCGTATAACTGCTGTTATTACTGCCAGAGTTGGTTGTTCTGGGTACTGATTTCTCAAGATCTATCCAGCCAAAATTTTTGAAAATTTAATCACTTGTTATTTCTAGTATAATATATTTGTCCAATAAATATCATTTTGTTATCTGCATTTCTTCCTGGTGTAGCAATTTTAATGGCCAGTAGTGTATATATACGTATGTGTGTGTGGGGGGGGGTGTGTATATATATAGCCATGAATATTAGTGTTGATTTAAAGAAAAATTGAAAAAAATTACACACGCAATATTTTAAGGGGATGTTAGAAATTTGATAATTTGAATTTAAATAAAATTAAAATCTGTATCATATTTTTCATGTGGTATTAAATAGGAAAAATGTATAACTTGATAATTCAACAACAAGCATTTATGTGTTCTCTACAGAATTAAGATTGGTCAATGGAAATTAGAAAATGAAACACCCAATGATTGATAAAACCTAAAATTCTTAAAAAGCAACAAATTTTCATAGTAGATAAATAACCATTTCGAACACACAGATGCCATCAGTTGTTTGGGAAAAATGCTTCCGAAAGTAGGCTATGCTAGTTTTACATCAGAAAATATAGGTTCTTTTATTAAGGACAATTATATCGAACACACTCATCCAGGAAAAGTAAATGCAATCAAAGTGATAATTCTGACTTCTTTTGCATCAATTAATACTTTATTTAAGTATACGTTACTTTCTGCTAATCATTGAAATAAAAATTTACATTTAACTGAAATGTTCCATAATAGGAATAAGGTGTTAGTTAATGATTTGAATTTTTCTATAAAAATATATTAGTAAAATATTCCATTGATTCTTTACGCAAATGCAAAACATTTTAATTGTCTAGTATACTAAAAAAACTTTCAACAGCAGTTAAAATTTTTCCTCAGCAAAAAGCCTTTTAAATATTCAAGATATCGATGTGAGAAAATATATAAAAGCAAAATGCAATTGATATGGAAAATTAAGAATCTGATTTCAATTGCTTAACAAACGTATGTACAGGAAATTGGATGTTTAGTTTCAATTACTACCCACTGTGTGAAAATTTATTGATGTATAAAAATTCGATTACTTGCAGATATAAATAATTTAAGAAAGCTGATTTCAGAATAAAAATCAGCTTTCTTAAATTATTAATATCTACAGTGAATTATCATAAAAGTATTTTTTACAAAAGTAATGCTTAAAAAAATATAAAAAAAACTACATAAAGCTACGCATTTTTAATATACGTTGTAGTATTTTTTTTTAAGAAAAATTTTAAAAAATATTTTAAAATTCATTTTAGATATTAAATATTTTGGAAGAAGGCGCCATTTATGGTGATTTCAAAGAATATCAACAGTTAAAAAATAAGGAATTCATATACATTGGGAGTCTTTAAAATATTAAATAAAAATTTAAGCAGGTATGTGTATTTAACACTTTTAGATGCTTCATCTAATTGGTAATTTTATTTATATAAAAGCACTATATATATATATATATATATATATATATATTATCGGGAAGAATTTTTATTAATTTATGTTTTTAATATATTTTACTTCCTAATAAACAATTATTTGCAAAATCCACATATCAGTATAAATTACAAGTTTAAATTTAACATAAACAGTATCGAAAATACAAATAATAGGCATTAAATAAATTTTCGTATTATTAATGTTTAAAAATAGGAAACAAATACAATTAAAAAACTGACGTACTTCCATCAAGGAAAACTACTGCAAACACGAAAGTGATGAGGCCTACGGAATAGACTGCCATTTTTCAATGATCTAAGAGTTTTGATGGAAAATGAGGATCTGCAGTAGAAAATATTAAACTCATATTTATGAAACAGTTTTATGACCTTTCGATAGCAAAACTTATAAAAAACATATTTTTCTTTTTTGCTTTAAAGCTGTAAAAAACAACTTATGCAACCTTTTTCGTGAATGTTTTAATTTCGTAATCAACACAAAATTCAATTAATCACTAAAATTTACAATGATTGGATGGTGTAATATCATTTCTACAGAACTAATTTTATCATAATTGCACCTAGAGACTGGCAACATAAACTACGTCAGCTGCACAAAATGAGACAAGCTTGATCACATACTACAATTTAATTGCGATGTTTATTTAAAGAGTTGAAGAAGTTTTATTGAAAGAACAAAAAGCTTTTTAGAAATTAAATGTTTTTGAAGTAAGTAACCTGGCAACGCGTACGATAGCTGTAAAATAAAAATGGATAGATGTTTATTAGAAAGAAGTGATTCTGACGTAAAATCATCAACATCAAAATAATCCACCTAGTTATTGACTCAGCTATAAGTTAAGCAAATATAGCGCTGTGACTAACAGAGTGCTAAAATTCTAAAGATCTGTACTATAACACAGTTGATATATATTCTTAAGATTCCTTTCTATAATTCTGACAATGACTTTGATTTTGAGGTTATCTAACTATATACTTATTTTATAATTCATTTTATGCTATAATTTTTTATGAAATATTTTAATGTAAAATAAATTTTAAAAAATAAAACAAATATATACATAATTATACAATATATACAAATAATAAAAATATAAAACCAAACTGTCACATTATTAAAAACTGTTTTATCTTTCTAAAATGAAAGTATTTGAAATAAAATTTATTAATTTTTAGGAAATAAATTTAATACGATAGTGAATATGTTTTAAAAAGTCTGATGTATGCTATGCTAGGTAGTATTACTATTATGCTAGGTAGTACATAGCTTAGGTAGTCCCTAGCATTGATCTATGCTAGGTAGTAGTACCTATGCTAGGTAGTATGCTAGGTAGTACCTAGAATTGATCTATGCTAGGTAGTATTACACAAACAGCGATACATCTTTAAAACATTCAATAGCAAAAAATAAATATCTTCTAAATTTTTCACTATTTTCAAATTAAATCGAAAAATTAATATAATCTAAAAAGTTTACTGTAGAAGGCTAATTATTTAAAAACAGCAAAATTTATTAATAATTAACCATGTACATTATGTGTGAATGAGCTTACAGCTTTTGGGGATAAAAATTAAACCAAAGTTTTATGCTGTGTATTATTTAACATAGCATAAGAGATGAAATTTTGAATTATTTGTGTATGTAATCAAAATTAATGAGAATTATTTTGCTATTTTTTGACAGTTCAGAAGGAGACAATCTACGATTTCCAGTATAGTGGAACTATTAGTAAAGCCTTTTTAGAAAATTTTAATGAAAAATATCTGCTTTTTAAAAATAATAATAATAAATTTTTATTAGAAAAATATCGCAAGTTAACTTAATACTGATTATAACACGTACTGTGGATTATTATTTTTCGAATACCCTTTAAAATATGTTTGAGTGCATATAATAGCAGCATTAATAAAAACGTAGATCTTAGGAAAATTTTGCTTTTAAATATGCAAATGTTGGACTTTTTGCATGTTTAAAGGCAATAATTATCTCATAATTTTAGATAATTATCTAAAATTATTATCTCTCATAAGTACAATTTATTGTATAATATAACTCACATAATTAATTAAAAATATCATATATTTAAATGACTACAAATTATATAGAATAGATTTAAAGTTTCTTTTATGAATTCTTTTATATTTTAGTGTTGTTTAATAAGTTCTAATTTTTTAACCATTAAAATAAGTTAATGATAAAATTGTCAATATTTTTAAATTTTCTCTCTCCTGAAATATGAAAGTATGACGCACTAAAATTTAGAAAATAAAAAAACAGGTCATTAAACTATAAGTTGTATTGAAAGTTACAATCCCAAAACAAAATCATAAAAATTAAATTGCTTTCCTATTGTTAGAGACATATAAATATATTTTCAGAATGTTCCTCATCGATATTTTTAAGGTATACAAACTTTCTAATGTTTATAAAAAATTTTGCTTATTCTCAGATTAATGGCTAGAGTTTTAAAAAATGAAATCAGTTTTCCTTCATTTAAAGTGATTTTTTAACTGTATAATGACAGCATTTCAAAATCAATGGAGTAAAAAAAAATAAAGCTAATCCCATCAAAAATATATGTCTCAATAAACACAATCGTAGTGCACCACTAGTGGCCAGTTTATTAAAAACATTTTTCTAAAACTGTATTGAGACACCCTAATAACTACAACATGAATCCATCATGTTATGGGTTATATCAGCTTCTGAAAGCACTGCTCAAGGATGTTTGTCCATATGATGTAGCTGAAACTCCCACTTGATGCTAATTGGATGGCGGTGGATCCATACTTCGAAAAATTCATTCAATATCCTCTCAAAGAGGATATATTGGGAATTTAGAAGACAGTGAAATGCGTTAAGTGCAATATCATGTTTCTGGAATAGCTGCATCGCAGAATCGTGTCAAAATACTAACCTTGGGAAGTAAAGCATATTTTTACAGGAAGTACCCTCAATAGCTAAAAACACGGATTGGCTGAAATGATTAACTTGCTCTGTGACCAATTTCAGGTAGTCCTGACCATTAAAATGTTCTTTCAGAAGAAGACAATATTCCAAAATTATGAAACTAAAATGTTTCTCAGATCATTACACTGTATTCACTTGCCTGAACAGAGAAAACTGGCATGGGATTTTTAATAAAAGTTGTTGTCTCATGATTTTACATGGTAAAATGGGAGTGGGACTTTTACAAGCACCACACATTTACTTAATCGTCAACTATCTAGCATTAGATATCACTGAAAAATTGGAGATATTTTTCTGGTTTTAGGCTACGAATAATTGTAAGTGAAATACCCACCTGTTTTTCTATCACATTCAATTTGGCATGTGATATGATTATTAGATTTCAGATTTGTGCTCAAAAATTAGCTGACCAGTCTCGGAATTCTTTTTTACTTTAACAGGCATTCTCTTTCCATATTCTACCCTTGATTCAACAAGTCTTTTGCAAGCTTCTGTTGGTTAGCTGTTCTTGGCTGTTTAACTAATGCTTGTTTGGGAAAATTCAAGCAGATGTGAATATCATAAAGTCTTTATCCATTTCGGCAAGACCAACTGCCATTCTGCGCTTTAAATTGCTCAGATCCTTTGTTTTACACAAGATAAAAGTGAAGTCACTATCAGGTGTGAGTGTGTTCAATGGTTTATATAAGAATCATGCTCCATGTGACCACCTGATGCATAGCAGGTTTTGTTTACATTTGCATAGTCTTGTCTGTTCTTGATAAACTGTCATCTCAGTATGAACTTGTTTTTAAAATTGCACAAAATTATTCACACAATTATTTTTGACAAACGCTGTGTGCAAATAATTTTCTCTATACATATTTTTTTTACATTTTTCTCAACATTTCCATAAACTCATCAACTAACACTAACTCTTTCTTTATCAAATGGTTAAATCACTTCATATGACATTTGAGCGAAAACAAATTTATCCAAAATAGATTGTCAAATATAATCAAAACAGTTTAATATAAATTGATTGTTTCTTATTACACAATTTTAATTCACATATTTCAGTATAAATATTTCTTGCAATATGAGCACGTTTAACACTTGTTGATTGCGTAGCGATGAAGATACTTTAATGTGAACTGTAATCATTTTTTTTATAAAAGAGTGTAGTCTGTCTAATATATTTACCATAAAAATGTACAAAATTCAAGAAGATGACGGTAAACATCAAGAAGGACATATGCCTTGAATCATAGCATCGAAAACAACATTTAGTCTGTAAAAAAATGAAAATAATGATGTATTTCTTATTATCTTAGAAATGATTATCCATTTCACGTGCTATCTATGATATATAAATTTTAAAAAAATTAATCACTAATAAAGCAATGTTTTAATGTAAAAAACAGAGAAATATTCTTGACAAATTATCAAAAAAGTAAGTTTTTACCATTTTCTGATTAATGAAAAGTTTTTATCATTCTTATAATTACAATGAATTTTCCACGCTATTTGGTTATTTAAAACTCACCATTTTTTGAATAATCGGTGTTTATAGTAGTTGTTTATAAATGGTGCATAGCTCTCCTTGGTGATCCGTCAATATAGCCTCCCCTGGACATATTTTAACCTGCCTAAATTTTAAAAAAGACGATTTCCTTCGGGACCCATCACATTTTGACATGACAACCTGAAATAAGTAACAACAACATAAATGGTGATGCAGTGAGTGGAGCAAAAAACAATAATTTTTTTCACTGGAAAATTAGAAACAGTGTTGAATTTAAATCATATGTAAAGCAGTAAAACAAAGATAATAAGGCACATAATATTTCTTATACGTTTTAGTTTTAAACTTCTAAATCTGAAGCACAAACTTGCATTTCTTCTGTTCGTTTATGTATATAAACTTGAATGTTTATAATTCTGTCCAAACAACATCGTAAAAATCCAAGTTAAATATTTTTCTGGTATTCATCATTAGTATCTTTATATCAATCAAAATTCTCCATTAACACGGTAATTTCTATAGGTTTATAAAGCTCATTTTATTTTTATGGCTTTGCTTTTATAGTAATTTGTATGTAAATACTATTTTCTTTCCATCTACTTGCTATACTGTGACACAGTTTGAAAATAATTATAAAAAATATCCTACTCTTTCTTCTGAAGTCATCCTTGGCATCCAAGATATAAAGGTTTGTTAATTCTTTTATATAAAACTTAATTGTAAAAAAGAGTTTCTGAACGTAGATTTTTAATCATTAATTTATTTAAATTAAATAATTATTCATTTAGTATGGTTTATTTAATGGGTATTATAAATAAGCCATTCAAAATATATAATTTATTTTGGCTTTTCATTTCAATTTATCTACTGTGCATGAAAGTATTTCAAATTGAATTTTAATTTATAGTTTTAGTAAATTTAAAGTTTTTAAATTTAAAATTTTTAATAAATTTATTGTAAATTTATAGTTTTTTCATACTTTTTTTTGTTTTGATCATTGTTGTTCTTATTCTTTTTAGATTGTTTTTAAAAGTAGTTTGAAAATCTAACAACCTAATAATTGTTTAAAGAGAATTTAATTTTTAAAATAACTAAGTTATTACTGTTTCCTCATTATACTTATCACAATAACATTGAAAAATAAATTTTTATGATAACTGTGTACTGTTGACACTTGGACTTATAAGAGATAAATTATTAATGTTATAAATTCTGCAATAAATTCAGTTACAAAAGCATCAAAGTAAGGGCTTTTAAATTTATTTGTTATTTTAGTACATAAGTAATAGTTTTCAGAGATATTAATGATAAAAAGCAGGGAATGTTTAATAATATAAACAAATGAATTTATATGTATAGTTTTCTTTGATATTTTTTCAACTTTTGTACTAAATTTTTCTATAATTTAAAAACCTAAAATTTTTATTTAAATCTCATTTGTAAACTCCACATTGAGCTTCAATGTTTGTGGTGGGGCTATATCCCTTTAAAAATTGTTGGTCAAGTCTAGTTAACCCTTTCATGCAAAAAATGACCTCTGAGGGACAAACAAGACCGAACTCGTAAGTAAATTCTTATGGGTATACAAACTAATGTTTTACGGTTTTCCTCTATTTAAAATCTATCATAAACTTTGATTTTAGAAAAACAGCAATACAGCTATAAACTAATTTCTAAAGTATAATTTTAAACATACATTTATTATTGGAAAATATAAAAGTATTTTTAGTGATATGCAAAATACAACTCGTTATATCCAATGCCCTTGAGCGTTGTTGTCCCATTATATTTTTAAATAATTCACCTTTTACTAGCATCTCTTGAAAAATTATGAGTAAAGTACATATTTTAGTAATACAGAGCTCAATAATATAGTATAAACTTATTATAAAAAGAAGATATGAAATTTGCAATCAAGATGCTTGTGTTTAAAAAGCAATTTAGCAATTTTATGAGTCAATTATTTCAGTTTCAGCTGAAATATGTTTCAAAACGAAGTTGTTTGATATCCGATTGGTTTTATACGTTATTTTTTGTAAAAAAAAAAAATTGGAAAAATTTGCACTTGCATTAAAATAAAATTTTCACTTGCATTAAAATAAAATTTACACTTGCTTTAAACTAAAATTTACTTATTTAAATTTTATTAAATTCTATATAGAAACATTTTGAAACACAAAACTAAGACGACTTAAATTATACATCAAAAAAGTAATGCAATCTTTTGTTGATGATAGTTAGAAAATGATCATTAGGTCAAAACTGTTTTAATGTAACGCCCATGAATGTCTTTATATTGAATGTGACCAAACGCTCTATAAATGTTTCTCTAACTCACATAAAGATGTCAACAGTACTATGGGTACGAGCCTCTTCTTTCATAAATCAATACTGGTATGTCATGTTGAGAACTTTCACTTCAGGAAAAAAGTCATGCTATACCAATTCTTGATACTTCAGTACTGTCAGCATACCACCAATTAATATCTTACGAATTACAGTTCGACTAAAATTTCACTGGGTGTCCTTTTCTTTTGAAATTCTGAATAACATGCCCGTAAAGTATGGTGAAAGTTTTTCAGATATTTATATCAAATTTTCGAACGGTAAATGATTGTTTTTCCAAGATTAGTGATTCCATACTATAATTTCTAGCAATCAAGCATTCATCTCAAATGTAACTGAGTTCTTATAAAATGTTGAAATTATAGAAATTGAAATAAGGATTTTAAAAGAATTTCTATAATATTTTTTAGACAAACCTGCATTTCTTTCATTAAATTTCAGTAGGGAAAGTAATACGAAAGCATTTTGAGGGATTTTTTAAAGAAATCAAATTTACCTTAAGTATTTTACGTTTTTTATTAATATATGTGTAACTTATATTATTTTTATTCATTTTATGATATTATTTTATCGTTAAAACATATTCCATGTAAAATGATTTTCCTTTACATGGAATATTTTTATTAAATAATAAAATCAGAAAAATTTTTCGGCATGCACTGATTATTTAAGAATAATTTTTATATATTTTATGAAGCATCTAATGCCAAATTAACACTCGTAAATGTATGCAATTTTTTTACAGAAAATATTTATAGCTTTGCCATTATATTAAAATTATGATTATAAAAATATCGTGAGAAACAATTAAATATTATCACAATATTTCAAAACATTCTGATTACTATTTTAGATACTAATATTGATATTTAAACATAATGAAATAAGTTAATTGCCAAATGTGTGGATGGCAGTTAAAATTTACCAGACTAAACAAGCGTTGAGAAGCTAGATTCTAATTATCAGAACTAACGAGTTAAAACTTTAGTTAAATTTATCTATAAAAATAATGATATTTGATTTTAGTACTCAAATGTTTTTATTTAATGCATCGTTGTCATATTTCACATTTTTTATTCAGAAATTTACTGAGGAAATTTAATTTTTCTTCTCAGGTATCAAGATATTTTTCTTAAAAAAACAGTAAAAACTGATTTCGTTCTAAATTAATAAATAGTTATTGTGATACAACATCAATATCAAAGAAAATTTAGCAAATTTTCTGAAATTGAATCTTTATGATAAGTTTATTATAAGTAAATACGTTATTAATTCTTATTATGAATTTTTATTGAAGCATTTGATTTCACTGAAACATTTCGTTAATCATTTTTGTAAAGAGTGATAAAAAATATTTTCTAACTTTTACATCATTATTGTTAAATTTATAAAGTACATTGTGTAGTTCAAAAAGCATAATAGAAGGTAAATGATCATTGTGAAGAAAGACAAAATGCAAGATTATGAAACCTATTTTATTGAAAAAAGACAAGAATGATATGTAAATTGGTTGAATGTCAATTGTTTCCGACTATAGTATCATAAATCACATTCTAAAACTCTGTGATGACGCTCAGAAGCTTGTCAGATCCAAGTGCTTCAATCTCACTGCTGGTAGCCTATACTTACCTATCCATGCTAACCCTTGGTACACATCAAACGCCTTCATTATTGGTTCATTGTCCACTGCTACTGACACAATTTGGCTTCTCTGATGAACTAGACCGTTTCTATAGGTTCTGTTCTTGATATAACCCAAAACCTTCACTCTCGGTTCATTGTCCACTGCTACTGACACAATTTGGCTTCTCTGATGAACTAGACCGTTTCTATAGGTTCTGTTCTTGATATAACCCAAAACCTTCACTCTCGGTTCATTGTCCACTGCTACTGACACAATTTGGCTTCTCTGATGAACTAGACCGTTTCTATAGGTTCTGTTCTTGATAAAACCCAAAACCTTCACTCTCGGTTCATTGTCCACTGCTACTGACACAATTTGGCTTCTCTGATGAACTAGATCGTTTCTATAAAAAAAATAATGGTATTCCTTGCATAATAAGATTTTAATTAAGATACGGCATCAAGATAAAAGAAAAGGTATCGTACTCCGTAAATGTTATCCCTATAATATGTTTATTATAGATGCGTAATTAATTCCTGATGATAAAATTTCATTGAAGTACTTAGTTTCACCGAAGCAATTTAGTAAATCAATTTTAATATTTAAAGAAGAGTAATAAAATATCATTTCTAATCTTTAAAGAATAATTTGAGATAATAGTTGCGAATAGTATTTAATAATAATCCAATTTCTAATCATGAAATAATATCTTATATACATTACATTATCTTAAATGATGATATGGTTATCAAAAAAACTCTATAATATGTGGTAGTTAAAATACATCTATTAGAATAAAATAGTTCTTAAATTTATATATTAAATTTTTAATGTAGATTTAGAGGCATGCATTAATTTTAGTCAGAATTAAGTAGATAAAAAATTCCAATCAATATCAATTTAAATAATATATGAAAAATCGCTCTTAGTTTACTCTTCTTCAAAAATTTTCAAATATATACATGTGATTATATACAAGCATACAAATATAAAAATATTTATTTTGATTAATACTAACGGATAAACATTTATGCAATTTAATTCATAAATTTTTGCTAAAGTTATGTTTTACCACTTTATTTCATCTGAAATTAAAAGTATATATTTATTTGTGTTTTTAAACTAAAATACTTTATTCAATTTTTATGTTATATGATTGAAAAAGGATATATATAGATTTTGAAATGAAATTCATGCATGCAAAAGAAGAAAACTTCTCATTTATTTTTTCTGCAGTAAGACTTAATTCAGTTTTGTGAAATTAAAAAAAGCTTTATCACTTTTTAATTTCTAATATTGGAAAGAAATATAATTGTGCGAAACTATAAAATTGCTTACCTAGATAAAAACTTTAATTTGCTTTAATGAAAAAGCCATAACACAAGATTTTAATTAGGATTATTTTCTCAATTTAAATTTCTAAACACATCAAAAAAATATTCTTAATTTTTTAAATTATGTCTTGTATATGCTTATAAGAATAAGTGGTCAAATTCATAATGAAAATGTTTATAAATTTTTTAAAAGTTTTTTTTATATTTTTTAATTGAATTAATTTTTATGAGGAAACAATTTAAGTATAAATAAATTTGTTTCCTTTTATGAAATGTTATTTTTATCGGTAGTTGTTCAAAAAAATTTTATTTCTTTTTATTAATTTCGAAACCAGAAAATCACTATTCAAATTTGCCATCAAGACACTTGTTATGAAATCTAATAAAGACCTTTAAGAGAGAGATTTTACCTGTTATTATTATATCTAGAGAATAATTTGCAAAAAAATATTTTACTTACATGTTAAGTTGATTTCCGGAATATCATCTTCATAAAACTCCTAAACTGCCAACTATAAATATATACGATTGTTTATTACTGAAAAATTTTACAAGTATGTATACAGTGCCAGACATGTATGGATCCTTTAGTTTGAAGAAATACCTTAGGATTTTATAAAGGAAATAAAGTTTATAAGCAAAATATTAAATTAAGTATAAACTATATTTCTCCCAGTTATAAAGAATAATATATAGTCATTTATGGACGCTATTTTGGTTGACATTCACTGTTGTTTAGTGGTGGGACAAACCTCCTGGCAGTAAAAAGTCTCAGTTTCGTTCTTAATCACTTTTGAAGAATAAGAAATGAATTTGGCACTTTTGCTTTCTTCACCACAGTATGTTGGAGAGTTCTTGCTTTAATATTTTCCTGAATTCCTCCTTTGTGACACAAAAATATGATCCAATTTACATAAAAAGATCTTTTAAAAAGCAATTTATTGGGAAAGTTTTTTAAATTCTTATAACAATATCTAAGGTTTTCAGTCCTTACTTTAATCTAAGGTTTTTATTAAATCTGCTCATTAAACAAATTTAATAATGCTAAGGTAAAACAGAAACCAAAAAATATGACAAAAATAATAAAGACACTTATTATGATTGTTTACGTGTTTTTAGTTAAGTTTAAGACTGTTTAAGAAACCCCATTCTTCTTCAGAAATAAAACTTTTATTTTGGACAAGTGATTTGTTTGTCGCTCAACAGTCATTATTTGCACACGAGGGCTAATTAGATCTGGACCTACGGCTGAAAACGGATTCCGAACCACAACAAACATCCATGCCCAAAATGGGATTCGATCCCACAAACTGTTAATCCGAAGGTAAGAGCACTAACCATTGAGCTGCCAGCTCGGCTTTGGAAAAGTGAAAAGATACCATTACAATTCTTTTATTCAAATTACGTAAATAAAATGTATGCCTTGATCATTAAAAAAAACTTGTCCATGAGCAAAATAATTTTAGCTTGTGCTGCACTAAAATTTCTTGTTCTAAAACACATATTTCAAAAACTACACAAATAAAGTACTTTCTCATGTCATGAAAAGTTTGAGTTAATCTTGTTTCAATATGCTAGGCTTAGATGAAATTTAAATGTATACTTTGAAATGTATAGCTTTAAATTTTCCATCCAAGTTCAGCATGAGGCATTTAAAGTAGTTAATGGCTTTTGAAGCATTTTTTCAAATTAAAACTCAGTACTTTACATGCCATATATATATATTTGTTATTTTTAGTTACGAAGCAGAGATATTTAGAAATGTGTGGAGTATTGATTCTTTCACATATTGTCCACACTAATCGCATCATGAACATATCCCATTTTTGGACAATCTATAGAATGAGTAATGTTTTTTCTCATATGATGGCTTCTACCAGCAGGACAATGCAAGGTGTCCTAAAAATAACAGTAAAGATGAGTGGTTTCACGATGAAAAGGATGAAATGATCTCTCACGCTTGGCAGGAAAACGCTTCTGACTTAATCACAATCACGAATAGGTACATCTATCTCGATTGCGATATTCGTGGCAATGGCGCAATTCTTGTTTGGCTGGCCACGGTACTAGAGTTATGATGGTTTACCATCCCAATTAACACCTTCGGGAACCTAATTGACTCTCTTCTTGTATGTATCACAACACTCCGCTCTGTTAAGGGTCGTTATTCTGGCTTTTCGCAGATGGTCACATTAATGCGACTGGCATGTGTACAAACTAGGTAGAGTACAAATCATAATTTTCTCATTCGTATATTGAGTATTTATGAAAATATACATTTTCAGAACTTTTGAATAGATAAATTTGTATTTTAAAAATGGCGTTTAAAAAATTCATATATTTTTGAATATTAAAATTTGCATAATTTTATGCTCCATTATAATTTATCACTACAGTATCAGCATACACTTTAAAATATCATCTTAACGATTTTAAAACTAAATAAATAAAGTGCTTCCAATTTATCTGATTTACTTACCATCACTTGCAAGGCCTGAAAGGACTAAAATCAAATTAACGATTAATAAATTGCTTAAGCTAAAGTGCTAATAAATTTTTAACAGTATCTTTGATAATAAAATCATCATTTTCTTTGCCATAAAGTATTAGAAATATCTACTTAATACATTGAATTAATCATGGGTTTCCTTTCAAAAACGTTTTTATTAAATTCAAAGTATTAATAATGTGATTTAATAAAATATTTTCAAATCGGAAGTATAAAATTCATTTTCAAGTTTATCGTAAATTTGCAAACATTGTATTTTATAAATAAATATAAGCATAAAAATATATAATAATATTCAAAGACTATTTAAAATTTACATTACATATTGGTTTTCAAATTAATGAATTTCTTAAAAATATTAATCTCGTCATCCATTGTTTTCTCTTTTCTTAATTTTTCCTCTTAAATATTCTATGTAAGGATTTTTAAATTAAACAGAAATACTATAACTGTAATTTAAAAATTAGTTTTATTAAAATATTCACTTAAAACAAGTATTTAATTTCTGCAGCAATAGAGATTACAAAGTAAATAATTTTAACCATTATAATAAAATATTAAGAGTTATTTTAAGTAAAAAATGTAGTATGTTTAAAAAATTTCTTATATATCCATTCATACACACACACACATACATACATACATGCATACATACATACATACATACATACATACATATATATATATATATATATATATATATATATATATATATATATATATATATATTGCACAAGTGAAAGTAAAATATAACATACTAAGGGCTGACGTTTAAATTGTTTCAATGCTTTATAGATAAATTAAAACATACTCACAAATTGCTTTATAGTCATGAAATTACCGGTTAAAACTCAATACGAAAATGAAATAAAATCTAGAAAGCGTCAAGAAATCATCTAATTTTTTATCATTTAAATTTGATACAAGTTTAAATAATTTATGATAATTGAGTTCTTAAGTTACATAATTGTATTTTTAAATTATATTTAAATACAATGTAAATTAATTTTATTTATAGTATTTAATAATCACATACTTATTAAAAATCAAATATAAAGAATTCAATTTATTATAAATAATTAAAATTATAAATAATTATTAAATTTTTGATTTTTAAAGTAGTATACTTTCTACTATATTCCTGATATATATTTTTTCCTTATATATTTTTTCCCATCAAAAATGTTTAGTTAATTTCCGAAATGGTCAGTAATTAATATATCTTGAACAAAAAAATGTCCTTCTTTTTATTTCTTTATTTAATCTTTATTAATCTCTTCCAGATAATTAAACATATATTTAATTATTAGAGATATCACATTTGTATTTCAATTACAGATAAACTAATTTAGTGTATTTAACTTTAAAAATATTAAGAAATAAAGTTTCTTTGTTCTAAATACATAAAATGATTTAGAAGAAATTGGGAAATAATGATTTTAACTAAATGCAAGCATATATACACACACGAACACACAGATTATGTATATATATATATATATATATATATATATATATATAGTATACATATAAATATTATGTACATATATATATATGACTTAAAATATTCTGTGTAAGATAATGTATATAAGTATTTCTGTTAAATGTAGTTATTGCGTTATTGCACACATTGCTTAGATTGTTGTTAAACCTAATTTTGTAGAAAACAAAAATAAAGTAAATTTAAATAACTTACAAGCTTGACTTACATCTGAAAATTAGAATATAAATTCCAATAAATAGAGTATACATAAATTCCAATAAATGGAGTGTATATAAATGTCAATAAGTATAGTGTACACAAATGCCAATGAAAATAGTGACATAAATGCCAATAAATAGAGTGTAAGGACTTTAGTAAGACACATTTAGCAATTACACAGTAGGTTTCAAAATTTCTCAAAAATACTGCGAACATATTACAGCAATGAAGAGGAAAAACAAAATTATTTTTCTAATTTCTAAATATTGATGTTTGCACTATTTACACTTAAAAATTTGCTCTTGTTTTGTTTACTGCGCCCTTATGTTACGTGTGATAATTGTAACATAAGGGCGCAGTAATTCTTTGAATAATATTAAGGATGATATTAATGTCATTCAGTTTCTTAAAAATATTTTTCACTTGGCTAAAACCACAAAAGCCCTTGTCAAAATGTTAAATGGTATTTTAAATTTTCAGTTTAAATAAAATGATACAATAAATTTAAATAACTTATGAAAAACACATTTCATTCAAATACAAAAATAAATATTCTATAAAAATTATTATATATGAAAATATTATTTATTTAAATTACAATAATGATCTAATGATACATTCCTCATTGCGTGTATCATTAGATCATTATTGTTGCTTAAATAAATAATATTTTCACATATAATATTTCACTTATATTATATATATATATATATATTATATATATATATATATATATATATATATATATATATATATATATATATATATATATATATATATATATATATATATATATATATATATATATATATATATATATACACAATTACTGTCAAAGTTTAACCAAATTTAATTTTAAAATACACTGCTGGCCACCCAAACTGTAAAACCAAGAAAGATAAAAGATATCACAAAAAATTTATTTTGTAGATAACCTGTTGACCAAGTATCAAATGATTAAATTTATAGACTTCTGAGAAGTATAGTTCCTGCCACTGAGTAGCCGCTATTGCTGGAGATCACCATTTCTACACGCCTCAGTATTGATTCAAAAATATTTTGGATGTGTTCTTGGGGTACAGCAGACCAAGCAGCTTCCACACATTGCCAACGTTAATGTGGTGTGGCAGTTGGAAAGGTAATCAGGGTCAATCATTGAGCAACCATGGACCACATGTTTTCAATGCCATAAGATTCAGAAAGCGTGCCACTCAGGGAAGCAATTCAATCTAACTATCGACTAAGAACCTTTGGATAATGCATACCACGTGGGGTCACGCATTATCTGGTTGAAATATTGCTCTGAGCAAACCCTGAAGTTAAGGAATGAAAACTGTCTCCTACACCTCACAGATATAGTGCTGACTGTTTAAAGTACCTGCTATACGTACTAGATGAGTGCGAAACTGATATCCAATACCACCCCATGGTAAAATAGCTGGTGCAATACCAGTGTGGCGGTGCATAACGCAGCTGTTCAGCATCCTCTCTCCACGGTGTCTCCAGACTTGAATGCAACCATCATGGTATTGCAGACTGAAGCTTGACTCGTCAGTAAAGGCAGTTTCATCTCATTCTGCCAACTACATCCTTCATCGTACCATCGTACCATTGGCGGAGGAGATGTCTGTATCTCTGCGTCAAGGTTAGACGAAGAAATGGACGTCTTGCAGGCAGACCACTCTGCTGTAAACGGCGTCGAATGATATGCATAGACACTGGATGGTGCTTTACAGTCTAATTGTGCTGTTCTATGGTTCATGATGTGGCTGAACGATCCGTCACTGCCATGAGAATGCACAATTAAAACATGCTTCACATATTTTCACAATATTTTTAGCTGTATAAAATGAAAACAAAAATGTATGCAGATAAAACAATAAATAGAATGTAATAAAATATTTAGTAAAATCTAAAATTAATGAGTATTTAAAAGTATACACAAAACACACATGAACTATTTACGAACTTGAAATCATAAGTCTCCAAGCCTTAAATAGCACTCATTTATTATTTACGAACTTGAAATCATAAGTCTCCAAGCCTTAAATAGCACTTATTTATTATTTACGAACTTGAAATCATAAGTCTCCAAGCCTTAAATAGCACTTTGAAGGGGCATCATAGACGTGTGTGATGTGCGCCCGGGCTGAAATTCTATTCATTTGCCTACCTCACTTCCGCTAATGCATGCTGTAAATTTCATGTTATTTGCATGCTTCTTTCAGGGTCTTGCATTAACAGTGGCCAGCAGTGTAGCTATTTTAATATATTTTCCATGGAGTAAATTGTTAGTTTTATAAATATTATTGATATATATACATACCAATACTATGTTTTCAACTGAAATAAAAATATATTAAAAAATTTCAAATTTGATTTAGTGATTTATAACAATTTAGTAAATTGTAAATGCATTAATATAAGAAAAAACATTTACATTGAAAGTTTATTTTGTTCACAGAAATTAAATTTTTAATTGTTTCTTAGTTAATTTTCATGATGGGAGTAATAATCTTAAAATAATTTAAATTAATACGTATTAATAAATGATTCTTTAATAAGTAGTTAGAATTTTTCATATCTAAAGCATTTTATCAGTACAATAGAAAAATTGCAGAGATAAAATTAATTATCATTTATATGCATTATAATTTTCTAAAATTTTCAGTAAATGGTTGTTTTCCAAAGGTAAACATGTCTTTTTCATATTATGGTCAACTAGAAAAATTTATAATTTTCAGTATTTTTTAATAATACTTTATACTGTTTTATACATTTATAAACAAAATAATCACTTTTACATTTGTCTTCCATTTATATAAATAAATTTGTCAAATTTAATCAGCCTTAGTGATTACAATATAGTTTGAAATTTTCAATATTTCTAAGATAAATAATTATTAAATCTCTTATAATATTAAGGAAACAAAAAATGAAATGAATTCACTTTACGTTTTATTTAAACTAGTTTTTATATTTTTTAAATAAGCTAGAAATAGCACGGCCTAAAAAATAGTACGAATTCTAAAAAATAATACATATATTTCTTGTAATATATTTCTTGTAATAGTAATGAAAATTAATCTTAATATTCATAAGATATATTAAACTTTCATTGATTGAAATATATAAAACTCTTCAACAATCAATCCCCTATGTAAAAGATTGTTTACTCTGTATAAAATATAACAGATTTCAGAATTTTAAGGTAAATTTGCTACAACTTTTGGAAACATTCTTGAAACAAATTGTACAATGCCGATAAGCATTATCAAAACTTTCAATTTTTACTAAGTAAACATAAAATTAGCAATCTTTTAAAAAATAATTATAAAATTTCATTTTATTGCTAGTAATATTAATAATGATTAGCACTAAAAATACTTTAATTTCATAAAATTAATAAATTTACAAAATTATTTGTGGTTCAGCAAAGATTATGATATGCAAATATATATTGCCAATTTTTTTTTAAATTTTTAAGCAATATTTAAATTTTTTGGTAAGAATGTTTAAAAACTAATTATAGAATTATTATCACTTACCATGAACAATATTTTTAGCTGTATAAAATGAAAGCAAAAATGTATGCAGATAAAATAATTCATGGAATGTAATAAAATATCTAGTAAAATATAAAATTAATTAGTATTTAAAAGCATACTCAAACACACACATGAAGGATAAAAATAAGTAAATAACTAAGCGACACATTATGTTTTAATTAGGTTTATTTTTCACTAAATAATTTATTATTTTTACTAGGTTTGTTTTATGTTTTAATTTCTATTAATTTCTAATAGGTCACTATATTTTAATTAGGTTTATTTTTCACTAAATAATTTATTATTTTTACTTAAATTTCTAATTTATCATACATACTTTATTAATATCCTTTTCAATTATTATTAAAGAAATATATATATATTAATATATTATTACTTAATACACATTATTCATATTAGAGATATTGCTTAACATAAAACTATTTTAATCTTCATTTTAATTAGTATTCTTTGAATTTTTAAACTAAATTTTAAAGAAAATTTTAAAAAACATTTAATTACCTCATCCAAATATATCTATAATAAAGGGGAAAACGAACAATATTGCAAAATTAAATTAAAAGTTAAAAATCACAAAAAAAAATTTATCTCAAAATAGTTTTCAATCAAAAGAGTATGTTTTTAAAACAATATATTCCAATTTAATATTCCTTTGTTTTACTGCTTAGAATGATAGCATAAATGTTTAATTAAAAAATATGCTCTTGCAAATTCCTTATTTTATTAACAAATAAAATACAGAAACTGTTGGGAAAAATATTAATAATATGAGAAAATATTTAATAAGACTACTTTTAATTAAAGTTATTAAATATTTTATACAAAATTAAGATAATTTTGAATTCTTAACATACACTACCATGGAAATCATATGTAAATAATTAATTGTAACTACTTCTTATAGTTAAGAACAGATATTAAGAGCATGGTAAAATTTTGTCCTATAGTAGCTTAATTATAGAACTTAAGGACATATTTTTTCACTGGATTCACAACAACTATTTGTATTCACAACAACTATTGGGCTATATAAACAGTTAATTTATCAGGTGATTAATTTCAATTTTATACATGCAATTCTAATGAAAAAAATTTATTCAGATATCGCTACAAAAATGAATGCATAACAAACTTGCAAATTGGTGCAGTTTAATGTAAAAAACTTGAAAATTTTGATTAAATTAATAATTTTAATTGGGGTGTTTTTTTTAAATAGATTAGGGAATATTGCATTTTAAATATTTTTCCAATTCCCTTATAAATTCAATACTGTTCAGTGCTACAAAGAGTGGAGGTGATGTTAACTTATACATTGGAGCATTTAGTGAGTGTTCCGTGTTTACCCCTAAAGTGAAAGGATAGAGAAACATACACACACACTCAGAGAAAGGAGCATAAATGCCCGAATCAGGATGCAAACAACGGTCTACCTCTTCGATGTTAGGGACACTAACAGAAGATAAATAGCATTATTATATGTGAACTTGAATTGATTATGCGATAAATTAAATGCAGTAGAGTCTTCACTTTAATATAAGTATTTGATCACGATTCATTTATTAATTCTGTAATATGTTAAATATTTTAATGATTTCAGTTATATAAACATTCATGAAGTTTAAAGTTTACAATAATTCAATATCTTATAAAATACCAAATTAGCAATCATCTTTAAAATGTGGAATGTGTTTCGACATAATTCTTTATTATATAGAAAGATAATTATTTAAATATAATACATACAACAATATGATTTACAACTTATATTTCAAATATTTTATTTTTTCTGCAGTTATTGTTTATTAATTTAATTTTATTCATGTAAATGTAAATTTACTCATTTTCAATTATTATTTGTTATGGAATTTTTTTTTTAGAAAAAGCTTTGTGATTGTCTCTAAAATTTAGTGTCAGTTTTTTAAATTAGCTTAAGTTTCTTTAATTAGTGTAAGTTTTTTAAATTAATGTAAGCTTTTTAAGTGTTTAAGTTACGTGTAATATTCTTTATCTTCGAAAACATTAATCAAAGAATGCATTAAATATAGTACATTATTTCTAAAATAAATATTTTTCTATATTGCTGCAATAATAGTAAAATACTTACCACTCAATGTGTTTCTAGCTATTATAACAAAATGTAAATTGCATTATATGTACTTCAATAAGCAATACATCAATTAGAAACATTTAAATCTAAATTTTTATTTAATAACAAAATTATTTCCAATAAGGTATTTGTGCTCTAAATTCATATGGTCTTCTCCGACACCTTTGGAAAATTCTGGCAAACCATTTTTACTGTTGTGAATGTATTAATTTCTTTGTGTAATGAAAATCGAAAATCGTGCTAACTTATTAAGATGCAATATACTGTTAAATATATATATATATATATATATATATATATATATATATATATATATATATATATATATATATATATATATATATATATATATATATATATATATATATATATATCAAATATTGCTAAATAAATGCTTATGCTTTTTAACAGTAGGAGTATGCAAGAGAGTTATTTTAAAATATTTTAACTTTCAATCCGTGGTGCAATTTTCATTAATTTATTAATTTAATTCAAATGAAGTAAAATTTTTATTTTTGAAAAAATCTGCAAATAAAATAGAGTTAATTTGTTTTCATATATAGAAACAAAAGTTTTCATGCACATTATAAAGCTATATTTTAGTATTCTTAAATATCATTTTATTCTGTTGTGTTTCTTACCAAAATTTCTATTTACTTATTACATTTTTCTTATTTTGGAAAGTTTGCTCTAATTTATGCATTCCTTTTTTTAAAAATAATATTTTAAAATAAACTTTCTTTATAAGTTCTTAGTTAGTTTCGGAGATTACAGTGATTGAAGTAAAATAGATACAAAAATTACTGTATGTAATAAATTAACAAAACTTAATTGTTTAAAATATTCTTTGGAGAGTAATAAATCTTTCCTCAATGGTATTGTGTCATGAATAAATGAAAGTAACCACAGAGTTCATTTCATGCTTTGCGATTTCAAAGTAAGATAAAAAGCTGTATTACATCAAATCATCGTTTTTGTCAAACGTTTGGAGAATGTTAAAGACAGGCTTGTGTGCTTCAAAATATTACTTTCAAAACTTCAGTTCAGAAAGTTCAAGACAAGGAAGCCAAGTTGAAATTTTATTAAAATTTTCTCCAAGAATTCAACAACTTCTTTGCTTCCTAAAAATGACTTTACCCGAAAAGATATCTTCAACTGGAAGCAGGTTTGCAGAGGGCTTTGGATGTCGAAAAAGGGCAATTTAAAAACAAACAATTAGTTAAAATTTCTGTAAATCTTTTTCTGTTTATCCCTTACAAATAGCAAGAACAATATTAGTTACATATAATGATCTAAAATTTGTAATCTGTTTTTTATTTCATAACAATTGTAAAAAATTATTTCAAACTATTACTAATAATAAATGTAATAATACCATATTATTATATTTATAGAGAAAAAAGGAATAGACTTAAAAATATGTTCAGTAAATTATATAAATTCCAATTAACTATATTCCAAATATCTACATTCAAATAAGGTACTTAACTTACCAAGATTGGCAGCTTCTGAATTCAAAAATACATAAAACAAAATTAATTACGAAATGTCATTTTATAAATTCAATAAATTATCCGGTTTTATTAAGGAAAGTAACTTAGCAACCAGTACAAATGCAATTTAGTTATCAGACAGTTTTTAATAAAACTTCTATATTCTATTGCAATTGAAATTTCATTGAAATTTATTTTCTTTTTCTTATTTCATGTAAATATAGCATCATTCATGACATTTTGAATTGTGAAATAAATAAATGGTGTTTCAAAATATTACTGTTTAGTATTTATTATAAATATTTAAGTATTGTGATAAAGTATTGATTAATAAATTGCCTAAGACTCCAGATTTATTACCAAAAAATACGACAAAGCTATTAATATACTAAATCAAATCTATGAAACTTATTTGAATTGTTTTTAATATTCAAGCTCCCACAAAATTTAGTTTGAAAAATATTGCTTTTTAAGTATTTTTTATTTATGATTTTTAAATCATGATGCTTTGTTTCCTTTATAAAATAGCTAGAAATATATATATAAACATTTTTTTTAAATTTTCCTCGTTATTTAAAATTCATAAATGACCATAAAACTGCATTTCAAAACTAAATATTTGAAACATTTAAAATTAATATGTTATAAATTTATAAAGGATCATAAAATTATTCTAAAATTTTAAAAAAAAATTTCCACTAAAGAGTATATAAAATTATATTTAGCAAAACGTGTTATTGACATGGGAAACTTATTTCAATCATTCTGAAACAATTTATATATTTGTCTAAAATTTGCTTTTAAAAAACAATATTTACACTAATGTAATTACCAGATAATCATTAGACTATATAAAATTTGCGGATTATTTTAAAATTTCATTACAATTTCAAGAAGCACTTATTTCACATAAAATAAAATAATCAAGTGCCTGGTTGTTTTAAGTATTTTACAAGTATGAATTATACAAAAATTATAATCATATAATGATAAACAATTTACATCGGTTTGTAATATAGCAGCCCAAGCTTGAAAAAATTAAATCATTATGTATTATGATATACTTTATACATGCATGCTGTTAAGAAAATTTATAAATTGCTTTAAAAAATATTTTCATTCATATATTTTTGTTAATAAAACTTTACATTTTTTTCATCTTCTTTAAAATTTCATTATTTTTATGTTGTAGTAAGACGAATCCTTGAATTTCTTTCAATATTTTTCATGTTTCTTAGCTGTAGCTGCATGTATACTCAATAAACATGCAACGAAATGTTATGGATTGTTAATATTAATGTATAGGTTTCTAACACATTTGAAATTTCAGTATGTGTATTAGTTACGATCAATGAATTTTCTTCATACAAAGTAATTACAGTATTAATTGTATAGATATGTATTTATCATGTGTTAAAAAACTTTTATAATACATTATGAACATGTATAAAAGCAGAAATTTTGAGACTTACTGTCAATGTGGTCTCATAAAAATATATTAAATATATTTATTAATGCAAAATATTTTTCAACAAAAATAATAACAATAATTATGAAAGAAATATCTTAAGGTTGCAGTCTTCTCCTGGAATTAAAATGCGAAAAATTATTAATATATTCATGAACTGTATGATGTTAAAAATAACAAAACATTTTTTAAAATAAGAGTTTATGGATGTAATGTAACGTGTTATAATTCATTGCTCTTTTCCACAGATAAAAGGCTAATCATTAGGTAACAAACTATAATGTTATTATATATTTATTTATTTAAACTTATATTTAGATGCACTAGTTTGTATTTAAATTGTCTAAAACTAATATACACATTAGACAACGCAGCACCTGCGATTATTTCAATTGTTGAAAATTTACTTGTAAAAAAGCTATTATATATTTAGAGTTTACAGAAAATATAAAAAATAATTTTTTTATTTCCTATACAATTATTTAGTAATAAAAGAGAATTTTTTTAATTGCATAATTTTTGTTACAAGTATTACTTTGTTCATTATAAAATAAAAAATTTATAATTTGTTTTACATTTTCTTTAAAGAATTTCACACACAAACATGCAATATATCCAATTTCATATACATTATCAATATATAATTTCATTTGTTTTATGATTTCATGGTAAATATAACGATATTGTTCTATGATTCCTAAAATTATGTTTTTAAATTTTATGCTTTTATTTAGAATTTCCGTAGATACATTTTTAAATTATTGCATTGAAATACTTTTGAATTTACTGTATGTATATTTAAATGGTAAATATTTATAGACTATATTTTTGTATTCTGCTAAATGCTTAGGATTTAAATGATTGATATAAAAAGAATGATTATATGCCCACCTCAAGTTTTTTCTAAATAAATAAAATTTATGTTTAAATGTTTTTTTTCGATAGAAAACATAAATATTTAAAGAAATAAATTAAATTATTTATTTAACACAAGCGTCTTTAATAAAGAGTTTCTCTAGTATTTATAGAAAAGTTTTTTTTCAGCATTTGTTTATATAAATTAGATTACTTTATTCGAGATTCAATTCAGACACATATCAAATCTTCTCTCAATTTTCTCAATATTTTTACTTAACTGTCTATATTTTTATTTTCCCAAAAATATCTCAAAAAATATATATTATAAAAAACTTTTAAATAGATTTTGTCTTTGTACTAAAAATTTACAATTTATTTACCTTGTTTTCGAATGTCTTCTCCAACTGCTCCAAAATCTATAAAATAATTAATTAAAAATATAAACACATGATATTTATCTTAGAAATGAATTTAATATTTTTACTCACTTAATTTGAAATATTTATTAAAGCTTCTTTATATGAAAGGTATTTGGCTTAAGTGAAGTTATTTTATAACATTTTAATTTTGTTAATATCACATAATTTTACAGTATGCGTTGTCAATATAAACCAGTTCGTGTAGTTACAATTTAAACCATTCATATTTTCCATAATTTCCATTTTTCTTGTAAATATATGCAGTAACATTTTATAATTAATTTTATTTAAATAGGAAGTCTTTGACAAAAATTCAAATATGTTTATTAACAGGATAATAAATAAAAAAATTTGATTTTTCTCTAATACAGTAATTAATATTTAATTTAATGTACAAAATACTGAAACTATATTTTATTGAAACAGCTATGGTTTAAAAATTAATTTTTGATATGACATTTTAACGAATGCAGTTTTGTTTTTATTAACATAAAATTTAATAAGTTATCTTTTTTATTACCATTACCGATGACAAAAAATCGCCGAAAGTAAAATATTTTCTATGTAATCTTTAAAGAAACTTATTAATTAAAAATTTATATATTTTAAAAAAGAATAAAATAGTTTATAATGAAAATGATAATAAACAAAAATAGTTTATAAAGATTGATTTATATTCTATGAAACAATTCTAGAGATTTTACACTTTTTATTACTTATTATTTTATTTTAATTTGAAAATACACAATTTCTATATTTAAATTAGTAAATTTAGTAAAATATATGATAATTTCTTTCTTCATCTTAAATGTTCAAGTGTGTAGGCTCACCATGCCCTAATAGCAGCACCATGCTTTTCGCAATAAAATGTCCCAAATTGGATCCTGGACAATATGGAACTTCGAATGATAGAAATAATTTTTCCGTCATTTGTATGTACGTCTGACGGAGTGAGAGTCTTCCGGGTTTCAGCTATTTTAACTCTCAAATATAGCAAATGGTCTTTAAAAATTGAATCTGTGAGGTAATTTACTTGGTGGACAATTTCGCCTGGAAACTGCTTTAGATCTCAGCTGCCTAGTACTTCGACACAAAAGTTTAATAACTTGAGCTCATCGTAGTTTAGAAACAGGACCATGTTATCGTCATGAAATGCTCCAAATTCAGTTCCAGACAATGAATAATGCAGACGAATGTGATCTTAGGAGGTTTTTTTTTTCTTTTAGTTTTTGGTTTTTTTCCTTAAAACATTTCCATACTTCTCATTAGTAATGAATAGTTCACATGGAAATCAAACATGCAGAGAATATTTATAAGAGCCTCAGAAAAATATATAGCTTTTTATTTTTCTACTATGAGAAGTCAATATTTAATATATTTTAATGTATTTTAAAATCTAATCTAATGTAAAAATTACATTTTTTAATTTTTTTATTAAAATAAAGTTACTCACTATAATTATTCTCTCCAAATCCATCTCCATTTTCTCCACTATTAGAAGTTACTTTGTATGCTAATATGAAAAATAGTTTGTGAGTTACGCTGGATAATTTTTGCTAAATATTATTTATATAATCACAAAAATTGATAAAGAAAATAAATAAAAAAAAGAAAATGAAATAAAAAAATTTAGTAACATTTAATTGCGATTTCTCAATGTCTATTTCTTAAAATTATACTATAAATGAAAACAAACTAAAAAATATTTAGCTTCATAATGATTGGTAAATTGCGTCATATTTTCCATATTTTATATACGTTTCAATGTTATATTACTTTAAGAAATAAATTTCAGCTGTTTAAAATCTATGATTCAATCATACATTTCTTAACGATATATTTATTTGATTTAATTTAGCCATTCCAGACAACTCACACACACATTAAATTATTTTATTGGATCTACTTTAGGTTAACTACGCTAATAGCTGTAATAACTAGATTTTATGTCAATCATGTTGTAAGGTTTTTTCAATAAAAATGCATTACATAATGTTTTTTCCATACCAGTAACATAGTCTTTCTACATTTTTATTTTCAGTAAAATTTCGTAAAGTCTTATATGAAGTATTTTACCGTTAGTAAAAGATATCAATGTTTACGAGTAATTACATTCATTGACCCAAAAAGAAAGCTGATCATATTCCTCAAATTTCCTTGCATTACTAAATTTACTATAGAATTGAAAAACTCACGCGTTAAGGAATTGTGTTTAATTAAGTCTTCTATATCAATATTTGGGAGGAACATTTTATAATTTTCCTTTCTTTTGATTTAGATGTACTTTGATAATGTAACGTTTCCATTTAAAAATCACCTTTATTTTAAATTAATTGCTTTCAAATATATATGTGCTCATGCATAATATGTGTGTGAGTTTGTGTTCCAGCCAAGTTGGTACCAAATTTGAGGAGAGGTTGAGTACAACTAAATGACTTTAAATCACATAGAAATTCAGGATGGCGGAAACATTTTTCAAAAGAATTTGAATAAACTCATTAGATGTGGGTAATTTCGTCATGTTTGAATTTGTAGAAAAATTCCGCAAGAAAAAGGATATTTGCTCGATGGCAAATTACAAGAAAACTCAAAAAAGTTTTGTGTCACGTACGTATAAAACAGGAAAGTAAAGAGCGCAAATCAAGAAAATATATCCGTTACTGTTCGTTTGTAAAATTTAAAAAATAATAAGTCTAAGTATCAAAAATGATACTTACTTGGACTTTATTATAAGGGGCTGAGTGTCCTGGATCCCAGTGATACCTAAACCAGTAAAGGTGGCCTTTAAGACAAGGAACACTCATACCAAGGATCCTGCTGTCTTTCTGAAACGGCTAAATAGACTCGACCCGGAGTTGAAGTCTTTAGAATGGCGTACTCTGCAGAAATCTGTAGAAACACATTCTATTACATGGATTTTCGAGGTTGATATGGAAGCTTCAGAAGCCATTAAAAAGGCAAATTATGATGCCTATACTTGTTTGGATTGGGGAACCTTCAAAATTCTCCGGGACCCAAACCAGAAGGATGTACAGAGCATTGAAGAGATGGAAGTTGTACAAAAAGGTGAAATTTCCTCTCAAGTAAGAGAATCCTCTCCTACTTCTAGTAAGGAAAGTAAATTACCTAACACTGAAGAATTCAATTTAGATTGGTTCTGATATAACCCTGCAACCTAGTTCTCCTCTATCTGAGATTCAGATAGAAAAAGTTTTTCAGGAAACTCAAATAAGTAAGTCCCCTACTTACGAAGACTTGGGAAGCACTGCTTCTTTTTAGCTTCTTTGGGTGCAACAATGGTAAGTATCATCAAAGTAGCACAGATAAACCTTCATCATAGTCGATCAGCTTCAGCTATTCTTAGCAAGAAGATGACTAGAGGGGAGGTTGATATTGTTTAAATTCAAGAGCCATGGACTTGCAATGGTTCTGTTTTGGGCCTACATGTTCAATATAGGCCCAAAACATGTCATGGGCCTACATGTTCAATATAGGCCCAAAACATGTCATGGGCCTACATGTTCAATATAGGCCCAAAACATGTCATGGGCCTACATGTTCACTCGATTATAACAATTTGAGTAAGAAACTCATCATAGGATGTGATGCAAATGCTCGCCACACTATGTGGGGAAGTAGTGATTGCAACAGTCGTGGTGAAGATCTTTTAGAATACATTTTGTATTATAATCTATTTATTCTTAATAGAGGTAATGAACCCACCTTTTGTAACTATAAATAAAAGAGAAGTCATTGACATTACTTTATGTAACAGTAAGTGTGCTGACTTTATTAAAGATTGGAAAGTGTCTGATGAAATAAGCTTATCTGACCACCAATATATTAGCTTTTCTGTTTTACGAGTAAACAGACTAGAGGTGGTAGGTAGGAACCCAAAAAATAACAACTGGGATTCCTACAAAAAAGATCTAAAAGATCTCCTCAAGGAAGGTGACTTCTGTAAGTTATCTTCGGTAGCAGATTTGGAGTTGGCCGTTGATCACATGCAACATGCCATTTTCAAAGCATACTATCAAAATTGTGATGTTAGCAATACTTGCTCTCCAAGGCTAATTCCTTGGTGGTCTAAAGAGTTAAGTAAATTGCAAAGACAATGTAGAAAACTCTTTAATAGAACCAAAAAGAATGGTGAGTGGCAGAAATATAAACATGCACTTACCACTTATAATCAAGCTATCAGGAATTCTAAAAAGAATTCTTGGCAAAATTACTGCACTGACATTAAAACTGTGTCTGCTACTGCAAGACTCGTTAAAATAATGTCTAAAGACAGGAACTGCTGTTTAACACTCTTAAATTGCCAAATGGTAAGTTTTCAGAATCTGGAAGAGAGACATTGGCTGAATTGTTCAGAGTTCACTTTCCAGGTTCCAATGAAATAAATGGAACTCCTAATTTTACACTCTCTTCATTAAATTGTGGTAGAAGTAAATGGGATCTTGCCAAAAAAATCATAACTTATGATAGAGCAAAATGGTCAATAATGTCCTTTTAACCTTTTAAATCACCAGGAAGGGATGGAATTGTACCGGCTCTGCTTATTGAGGGAGTTCAGTGCATTGCTCCAATTCCCTGTAGAATTTTTAGGGCAAGTATAGCCTTTGGGCATATACCTATTGCTTGGAGGCATACAAAAGTATTTTTTATTCCTAAAATAGGGAAAGATAATTACTATGAAGCTAAATCTTTTAGACCTAATAGCTTAACATCTTTTCGTTAAAAGGCAATTGAAAAGCTGATAGACAAATATATTAGAGAAGTCCATTTAGTGGACAAACCACTTTTTGACTCTCAATATGCATATCAACCAGGTAGATCCAGTGACAGTGCCCTCTACAACCTATCCTTCATTTTGGAGAAGAATTTAAGGCTAAGGAACTTGCTTTAGCTATTTTCTTAGATATTGAAGTTGCCTTTGATAAGGTCTCATTGAAACTATTTTACAATCTCTTGCTAGAAAGGGGTTAATGACACAATATGTTCTTGGATAGAAAATCTGCTCAATAACAGATTTGTCAGTGCCTCATTTTTAGGTTAAAACATGATGATCCAAGCCAAAGTTGGTTGTCCACAGTGAAAGGTTCTTTCACCCATCTTATGGTACTGTGTTGTAGATTCCATTTTAGAGGAGTTAAAAAAAATCAGGCATAACCACCACTGGATATACAGATGATTTACTTATAAACGTCAGTGGTGAGTTTGGTGAAACAATCTCTAGCATCATGTCCAACACCCTCAAACAAGTTGAGACTTGGTGTAAAAAAGAAAATCTTTCTGTAAATCCTCAAAAAACTATTATGGTAGCCTTAACAAAGAAAAAGAATCTTAATCTGAAAAAGATAACTTTTTGGTCAATAGTTAACTTGCTCCAAAGAAGTTAAATTCTTAGGAGTATTTTTAACATGAACTTAAGTTGGAACAAGCTCTTCAACTTTTGTATTGAAAGAGCAAAAAAAGCTTTCTCGTCATGTAGAAATGCATTTGGAAGAACTTGGTGCTTAAATCCCAAAGTTATTCATTGGATTTACACTATGATCATTTGTCCCATTATTACCTATGGCTCAGTGGTCTGGCGGCCTAAAATCAAAAATGAAACTGCTAAAGCAGAATTAACAAAATTACAAAGGATGCTTTGTGTAGCTATCTCTGGGTGTATTCGAACACCTCCCACATCTACACTGGAGCTTCTGCTGGATATGCATCCTCTTTATATGCGTATTGAAGCAGAAGCAATACTTAGCATGAAGAAGCTTAAAAATACTGGTCAGTGGAAGGAATACTCTAGGTTTTTATTCTAGGGAAACCTCAATGCTGACGTATCTATTCATCCTTTTATAAGTATGCCTACTTATAAAATACACGATTGTTAAGTATGCTTTTCATAAGCCTTATACAATCAAGTTTCCCGCGAGATAAGATTGGAATAATGTTGCCATCAGTGAAAGCTGTATTTACTGGTATACTGATGGCTCAAAAATGAATTCCAACACTGGGGCTGGTATTTGTTGTCCTGCTGATGGTACAAAGTTATCATTCCCTTTGGGTAAATATACAACTGTATTCCAAGCAGAAGTTTTTGCCATTCTCATGTGCAGTAGAATATGCTTGGACAGAAACTATTCTTGTAAAAGAATAATTATCTGCTCTGACAGAGTGAGTGAAGCTGCATTACTAGCTCTACAGAAGTCTACTGTAACTTCTGTTCTTGTCTGGGAATGTTATTTCACTCTGTGTAAATTAGCTAATAATAACCCCATCACTTTAATGTGGCGCCTTGGCACTCTGGTGTTCCTGGCAATGAATTAGCTGATGAGATGGCAAGGACTGGATCAACAACCAACTTTTTGTTCCTGAACCAGTGTTAGGTATTTCTAAAGAATTGATCAGAAAGAATGTCTTTGATCTCTTCAGAAAACAACAGTTTATACATTGGTACAATGCCAATGATCAAAGACAAGCAAGGCTATTTAATAGCACGTGCCCTAGTAAAAGGCAAAAAGAATTATTAAAGCTCAATAGAAGCAGTCCAAGGAAAGCAGTGGGACTATTTACAGGACACTGCCACCTTAAAAGACATCTCACCATAATGGGAGTTTAAGATGATGCAACTTGTAGAGGTTGTCATTATATGGAAGAAACTTTAATACACATCTTATGTGAATGTGAAACCTTTTCTGCACATAGATTAGAGCACCTGGGTCAGCACTTGATTGAACCTTGGATGTTGCAGGAAATTCCTGTAAAATATCTGCTGAATTTTGCTTCAGGCACTGGTCTCTTCAAATAGGGCTTTCTGAGGGGTATAGTACAATAGACCTGTGGTCGTGGTGCTAGGTTCTTTTGGAACCACCCTATCTTAAATCTAATCTAATCAAAAATGATGATTGAATTGACTATGTGATATGGGCCTCAAGTTTTTACTGCATAGAAGTGCCAATACTATGAAATACTAGAGTGTTCTTCCTACTGGTGACTGATTTCCGGTCCTTCAGTGAAATAAACTCACTTAGATAGATTTTACCGTTGATGTAACTCCATAAAAATCATAGGGATTTAGTTCCGAACTGTTTTGGAACCACTTGATTTAACAACCGAGATAATCTCTATATCAAATGTAATCAAACGCTTAGCAAATGTTTCTGCAAACCAAAGACTAAATGTCCTCTTCTTTCCAATTTCTGAATAGCATGAACGTCGAATGGTGAAATTATTTTGGTTATTCCTATAAAACTTTCTTACGATAAATAATTAATAATTGTTCTTCCAATAATGGTGATTCCATATTATTATTTCTAGTAATCAACCATTCACCTCAAATTTAACTGTATTATTATAAAATATAAGAATCATATTTATAGCAATTGACATCAGAAACTTAAGATATTTTCTATTATACTTTTTGGAAGAACCAGAATTTCTTTTATTAAAGCAGATAAAGGAATTAAAAAGCAGTTTAATGTATTTCTAAAAAGATCTCTCAAACTTATCTCAAATATTTTTTGTTAATTAAAAGTGTTTATTATTTATAGTTATTTTATTATATTATTTCATTATTAAAATATATTTAATGTGAAAAACAGTTTGTAAATAATAAAATCAGACTAACTTTATTTAATATGCACATTTTTCTAAAAGCTAGAGTTAAATTAACAAACGCAACTGTTTAAACATAATGCAGAAAATATTTATAGCTTAGTAATTATATTCAAATAATTGTAGAATTATAAAAATTTCGTGACATGAACTTTTTATTGAAGTATTTAATTTTATGAAAAGAACTAGCAAATCATTTTCAGTAAAATTTAGTGAATCATTTTTAATCAAGAGTGATTTAATCCTTTTCTTATCCTTGAAGAATTATTTGAGACGTTAGTTACTGATTCATTTTAATAATAATTCATCAAGTAATCAAGTAGGAAATGTTATTATACAATTAATGAAGTAGTTTCAATTTCTCGAAAATTTATTAGATATTCCATTTTTTTATATTTCATATAAATATAAGCATCATAAATGATATTGAATTGCTTATTAAATATATATAAATAACGTTTCAAAATATTTGTGCTTATAATTTATAGAAAATTCGATGTTGATTAATTGATTTTTCTTGACTTCAGTTTCACAATCAAATAACAAGACATATCTATAAATATACTAAATCCAATCTATCAAAAGCCCAAGATTTATTTTTGATTTTTAAAATCCCATAATTGCTTTTCCAATTTGCAATATTCTTTTTAAAAATCCCTATTTATAACATTTATATTAGAACATGATTATTTTCTTACATTCTGTTACTAGAAAATAATTAAATTTTTCTTTTATTTAAGATACATAAACAATAAAACTATAATTTTAACAGGAAATAATTGAACATTTTAAAATTAATATGTAATAAAATTATTGAGTGTCACAAAAGTATTCAATTAAATTTTTTGTAAACTATTAAAAAACAGTTAAGTTAAATTAAAGTATAATTTACAAAGTGTGATTATTTAAACAAGAAATTTATTTTAATACAAATTATAATTTTTTTTCAAATTTCTTTTTATAAAATATTTGCATTATTCTAATTACCAAATAACTATTCGGACTATATTCAATTTTAGAACTTTTTAAATAGCTTCATCAATTTAAAAAATCTCGTGTTCTAAATAATATAAAATAATCAAAATTTGGGACTGCTTATGTAATCTATAAGTATAAATCACATGAAAGAAGAATCATATCATGAGAAACAAAATACATCACTGGCTGAAAATTGCGCATAAAATATTAAGTGCATGATACTTTATTATATCATTAAGTATATGTTTTTTTTCCTACGTCGGGAATTGGCCGCATCGGCCATTTTCTTTCTATCAGCCCAATAAAAAGTAGCCTTCATATGAATGATGTCAAGTATAAATGACTAAAATTCATTGCCTCTCCTGTGAAACACAGGGGGCAGTCAGGGGAGTTAAAAATGTCAATACGAAAAAGATGATCACGAAGGCAATCATCTCCACTCTGAGTTCTAAAATTTGCACTAAAAATTCGTCTCGAGAGGTCCATAGGGTTAGGAGTGTGTATCAATTTAGACCACACTTCTTCTGTAGTCTCTACTTTCTAGCATTTTTAACATAAAGTATATATGTTATGCATGTTATCAATTTTTGTAGTAAAAAAATTAATATACTATTTGTTTAATTGAAATTAAAATTTTTATCTTTTTTAATTTGAGAATCTCTATAATGTTGTATTGATACTAAGCCCTTGAATTTTGATACATATTTTTTCACGTTTATTAATTGTATCTAAGTATATAATAAATCTGAAGGGGATTGCATTTCCTCCTCCTTCGGGAGTAGAATCTCTGGGAGAATCAAGAATCAAGTCAGTAGAATCTCTGGTAGAATCAAGGGAGTAGAATCTCTGGTGGTGCCATCTATCTTGGGATTTGATGAGCAAAGAAGTACTTTCACCTTCGTGTAGCTCTGATTAAATGAAAGATGCCCCCTACTGACTTAAATTCGAATAGCCAAGACATAGCAAGCTTCGCTTCTCCAAGTGTCATTATAACAACAACATCTACATATGTTTTCCATAAGTCACCATATATATATATGTATGTATGTATGTATGTATATATATATATATATGTATGTATGTATATATATATGTTTGTATATATATATAAATATATATGTTTATATATATACATATATATATGTATGTATATATATACATATATATATATATGTATATATATATATACAGAGAGAGAGAGAGATTGATATTCTCATAATAAAAAGCCAAGCCCACTGGCTTTCTCAGGCCATAGCTTTCAGTGCATTACATGTACACAGAAATTACAATTTGAAAGAATAAGAATATTCAATAATTAATTTTATTCGAAACACTGTTTCACATTTCGAAGTTAAGTTGGATAAATTGATCAGAGAATTTAAATTGAATGATTTATTTGAAAATTTCCTGAAGTGACAAAATTACAAAACATTCAATAGACGATTCTCATTATGTATAATGAAAACGAATAAAATACGAATACGAATAAAATAATGAAACAAATTACTTTCATAAATATTTTTTAAAAAAAACTTTTTTTAAGAAAATTACTCGAAGAGAATTTAAAAAGAAAGCGATATCATAAATATATTTCCACATACTCATAGATAATTTTAAAAGTTGGGGAAAGAAATATTCTCATCTCTCTTTCTATAATGGAATTATTTTCAAAGGACAATGTTTTATTCTTTAAATTGATCACATAGCTCCATGAATATATTTGCAGGGAATTCAAATCAGTCTTATAATCATGGTTTGAATTAATTTAAAATGCTATTGTCTAAATTTCGATGAAAATACTGAATATAAATATAGGTATGTGTTTATACATGCCTATATTTATATTCAGTGTTTTTATAGGTATTTCTTAAACATTTTCTGTATTTCATAAAAAAATTATTAAAAAAACCAGAAAATCTTAAACTTACTGTCAATGAGTCTTCCTAAATATATAGCATAATTAAATATATTTCATGACGCAAAATATTTTTTTCAACAAAATAAGCAAATAATAATGATGAAAAAGTTATCTGACGATTGCGATCTTCTTCTGCAATTTAAATTTAAAAAATATGAATATTTTAAGTAACTCAATTTGTTTAAAATAACAAGGCGTATGTATTTATAAGAGTAATTTAACAGGATATATAACACTGTTTATGTCCTATTAATAAATTATCAAAAGGTAATAAATAATGATAATTTATATTTCTTCTAAATAAAGAATTAAACGCATTAATTTTTAATGCTTATATGCAGGAACTATGAAAACTATTTATTTTCTGAAATCTTATCGAAAGTATTTTAAAAAATCTGCACTTTTTTAAATTTTTGCACAATTTTAAATTTAATATTATTTTTCAAATATTTGTAAAATATATTGAAAATTATTCAATATCTTCTATAAGTTATCCAATAATATATACGTGAAACTTATTTTATTAGATAATTTTATAATACTAGTTTTTACTTTACCACATAAAATAAAAAATTTGCAATTTCTTTTGTACCTTCATAGAATTTCACAAAAATATAATTTTGAAATACCATCCTTAAGACATTATAGAAGTCAAAACATGTGTTTTTGTATACTTTAAAATTTTGTATATTTTTATCTTTCTAGGATTTCTAAAATATGTATATATTTTTATATATTATATATTTTGATCTAGAATTTTAATTTACACATTTTACATTTATTAATATTCTGTAAAAATACCAATCTTTCATACGTTTTAGTTTTATATTCTTTATATTTGAAATTCCCGGATCTATACTTAAATAGTAGCCATTTTTAGTTTCTAACTATCTATTCTTGGAATTTTATGATTTAAATGATGATATAAAGAGGCAATTTAATAGCATATCTTTAATTTTTTATCTAATTAAAAGATTATATTTTAAACACAATGGGACATTTTTATTTGAATGTGTATGCATTAAAAGAAAATTTTTACAAGTGTTTTAAATAAAGTATTTATGCTTATTTATTGAAAATTGCTTTTCAGCATTTAAATTTAATGCGCAAAACAATTAAATTATTCAGAATTCAATATTTTTCTAAATATAACAAACACTAAATTGATTTCCATTTATTAGATACTTTTATACTAAATTTACAATGAAACGTCTTTAATTATTTATTTTCCACAAAATGTGTCGAAGAAATATTTGGTAACTGAAGATTAATATAATTTTGTTTTATACTCTATGAAGCATTTACATTTTATTTAACTCTTTTTCGAGTGTCTCTTGAAATTGATCCAAAATCTGCACACACAAAATAATTAATAACATAAACATTCATTCCTCTTAAAAAAACTAAATTCATATTTAAGAAATAGATACTTATTTTATGAATAAATTTATATCATTATTAGCCTAATTTGAAATATTTATTAATGTCTTTAAGCAAAAAAAAATAATTGAGCTAAGTGCGAAACTTTTATGATTGCATTTTACTTTTTTATTACTACATGATTTTACAGCGTGAATTGGCAGTATAAAACAATTGAAAAAGTTTATTTTATTCATTTTTGCTTGAATTCTAACTTTATTTGTTTTTAAATCAAATTGCATCAGAAACTTATGTAATAATATTTTGTACACATTTTTATTTGAAACTGGAAATATTGATCAATGGATAATTATATTTATTATTATTGTTATTAAAAATTATTTGATTTTCTATATATATGTTTTATACTGAAAAATGAAAATTTTTCAATTATTATTTAATTTAATGCATAAAACTGAGAATTTTTTTCAGAAATGATTTAAATTCATATCACATCACTTTTATTGAGGCAGCTATAGTTTTAAAATTAACTATAAATATGATATTTTTGAAAAACTCACTTTATTTTTATGTAAGTAATTTATGATAAATTATCAATTTTGCTATACAAATATCAATAACAAGAAAAAACAAAATGATGTATTTACTAATTTTTTTATTAGTGGTAACGGGGATTACATAAGATATTTCTGAAAGATTTATTCATTGCAGTAATATTTTATTTCATTTGTAATAATGTATATCTAAGATTTATATATTTTACATATACGAGGGTTACTCTGAAATTTTTGAGATATGCGCAGACGAGAATTTAGAAAATAAAAATAATGGTTTAATTTTAAAATACAAAGTATTTTAACACAGAAGACGATTTTTTACTGACTTACTTCTTCTTTAGCATAGAATAAATTTTAAACTGAAGAGAAAATGAAGTTGACATGAGAATATTTTCACGCTATGATTTTCTACGATTTTAAAGCAGGTTTAAATAGAAAAGAATGCGTTCAACGCTTACAATTAGCATTTGGTGATGAATCTCAAGCTCGTGCTACTGTATTCAGATGGTTTAGAGAATTTAGAAGAGGTCGCCATTTTCTTCAGGATGAAGAACACACAGGAAGGCTGACGTCCGCAGTAATCCCGGATAATGTGTCTGCCATACGAAAAATGTTCATGGCTGATAATCGCTGTACCTATCAGATGATACAGAAGGAACTTAACATTGGATCCGCAGCCATACACAAAATCATTCATGAAGAATTACTTATAAAAAAGTAGTTTGCCGTTGGGTTCGTTCCCGATAATTTAACTGAGCACCAAAAAGAGGAGCTTGTCAGAATCAATAAAGAAACTCTTAAATTGCTAAATGATAGTGGCCACCGCATCATTTCTAAAATTGTAAAAGGTGATGAAACGTACATACCGTTTTTTGACGTTCCAACACGTCAAGAAAGCAAAGTATGGGTCTTTGAAGATGATCCCACGCCGACAGTAGTGAAAAAATAACGCGCACTAAAAACAGTGATGTATGCCGTTTTCTTCAGAAGTACGAGATTGATCAAAGCCATCAAGTTGGTAGGACAGAAGACAGTAACTACATACTGGTATACCACTAAATGTCTTCCAGAATTCTAAAAGAACTGAATGTTAGGGGACTAATGTTTCACAATGAGAATGCATCTTCACATACAGCCGGATTAACAGTTGAGTTTCTTAAACAAAAACAAATTAAAGTGATCGAACACCCGCCGTATTCACCTGATCTAGCTATGTGCGAATTTTGGTTATTCTTTAATCTAAAAAAGAACTTACGTGGATGTCGTTTCATTCAGCTAAATATTGGTGTGGATATAAATGCAATTTTTTTATCTATTCCAAGAAATGAATGGCTTGAGACATTTAATATGTGGAAAATTCGTCTACAAAAGAGCATTGATGCTGGAGGAGACTACTTTGAATTCACCTAAAATTTTTTAACTATAACTTTAAACACCTAGTTGCATCTCAAAAATTTCAGAATGACCATCGTATAGGACACAATTTAATTATAAATAGCGACTATATATAATTATACTATAAGGCTTAATTGTGGAACATAATACCACTTTTTAAATATTCCATTATGGGATGCCCAGATTTTTCATATACTTCTTCCAATTATTGCTTAGATTTGTTTTATGTTTAATAAATTTTGAGTCATTTAATTGATGCTTGTTTTACGATATAATTTTCAAAATACTTCCACTAAGTTATATGATTCCTTGATCTTAAATGTGCAAGCATTAAGAACATATCATTTTAAAACGAATTCATTTATTGACAAAATGAAATAATTTGTCTTTAAAGTACACAGACACCACAAATAATTTTAGATAATACAGAAAATCATCATAAGAACTCATAATTAGTATCCACAATTTATGGAAAACCAATCTCATAAGAAGTTTTCATGTATATGCATTTTTATCCCTAAATATACCGCTCTGATAGGAGAAATTGAGATTTGCAATAAGTATGCATATCCACAATGAGATAAATTCAGCTTGCTTCAAGATAATAGACAGCATGATTTTCAAGCTATTTATTATATTAAAACAAGACTGCTGTTTTGAAGACCTCATTGCTATTTACTATTTTTAGATTGTTTTCTCCCGTGCAGTTATTTTTCTAAATTTTTCTTCTATGCCAAATAAAACAAATTAGAAAACATACAAGCACATTTCTGAGTTTTAATAAGAAAGAATCATATACAGAAAGTATGCAGAGAGTGTGCTTCAAGTATTAAAGAAATCAGACATTTTATACTAGCAACAAAGCTGGGTATATTTACTGGGTGTGTAATTGAAAGACAAAGTTAAAAAATTATATATTTAACATGTATTTATACCTTCGCAAGTGAAGACAATATATTATGCACAAACTTCTTAAAAACCGTTGTGTTATATCTAAAGCCAATGGCAGTAAATATTCTATAGCTCAGCATTTCGTATTTGTTTCAACCATTACATACAAATTGATATTTAGTAGACTATAAACAAAGTATCTATTTATGTGTTATGTTTGATTATAAATTACTGGTTCTGTGAATCTAACAATTCATAATGCAGTAAAATATATTTCATGTACATTAGAATCTCGAAAAATTATGCTTCTCTCTACATTTTGATTAACGTTTAAAATCTTCATTTAAAAATTTTCACTCGCCTGATTATTGCTGTTTGATAACTATACTTGTCTAATATATATAATTATTTAATAAAAAAAACTGTATCTTCTCTAACTGCTGAGATTCAGTTTCATTGGTTAGTCATTAAACTGGATCAATACAATGCTAATTTAATCTTTATGAGTAAAACGAAGATATGATTTCTCGTTGCGTTGTGCTGTAGAACAGCTAAAGTAAAACTGTTGCTATAGAAATTCGGTTCTCATTTTCATTGGTTAGTCATTAAACTGGATCAACACAATGCTATTTTAATCTTTATGAGTAAAATAAAGATACATTTTCTCGTTGTGATATGCTTTAGAACAGTTAAAGTAAAACTATTGCTATAGAAAGTAGGTATTCCTAATTTGGAAGCAAGACTAACAGACAAATATCCAGGTTGTCTTCAAACTGTTTAGAAGTATCCTTTGGTTTAAAATAGATTTATTTTATGTGCTCTTTTCATTGATTAATAACATTCTCCTCTTATATTCATATATTTCTGATCAATCATAAAATTTTTTAGTACCTTTTAATCCTATTTAAATTCCTATTTCTTTAAAATATTTTATGAATGAAAACAAACTGAAAATATATAAAACATTGTGATTGGCAATTTGTGCCATATTTAAGTTATTTTAAATATCTCCCAAAAATATTTTAAACTCTAAATATGAATTTCAGTTATTACATTATTATTTCATATGTACACACTTCTTAACAACATATCATTAGATTTGACATCGTTAAATTGTTCTATTGAATTTATTTTAACACATTAGCACTTAAAAATAATCATACCTAGATTTCATATCAATCATTTGTAAGCTTGCTCTAATGAAATTGAAAATTACGACTTCAGTTAAATTTATAAATATAAGTAATATTAACGTATGGTAATAAATAATTCAAATTATTATCGATTATTATCAAGTATATATTTCATGGTAAGAATCATTATATATATATATATATATATATATATATATATATATATATATATATAACATTTTAGAATAAAAGCATATTTTTCTGAAATGTGCACACCTAATTACAAATATGTTAATATAATTAACATATTTGTTTTCTTCTTAGCAGTTTGATATCCCATTTAGTACTTTTACTAATAAGCATAATCCAAATGTTAAGTATCAAATTTAATGTCTGAATGAAAAATGTGTGAAAATTTAGTTTCGATATTTTTCTGAACGTTAAATTTTAACTTAGACGCTATAAATGTTGTTGTTGCTTATCTCTAAGTGTCTGACGGAGTCAGACCAAATCTAGGAATCCGTTGACGGAGAGGAAATTGATGACAAAGCGGGTAGTATTATTTCGTCCCATAGTATATTCATACAATTCAGGAGATGCTTGTTGTCCATGACATTTAGGACAGAGGAGTAAGGTCTTGTTATCCACTTCAAAAGTGAGGCATTAAAGTGGCCAAATGCAAGACGTGCAAGGCAAGTGCTGGATTTCCTATAACAGGAAAGAGCCAGAGATAGTCCCGGCTTTCTACCCTTGTAGAAGTGAGGAGTCAAAGGTATCTGCCAATCATTTTTAAACTGGGCTTTTCTCAGGAAAAAGAGTCCAAGGTAGGTAAGCGCGGAAGAAGGAGGAGCAGGATGACCTGAGCCCTCCATCGATAAAGTGTCTGCTATTTCATTGCCTTCAATATCCACGTGAGACGCGATACATTGAAAATAGATATTATGCCGATGGAAAACAATTATAAGCTTGTGTAGAAGTCCTATTAGTGGCCTCACAGTGAAATTTTTACTCCTGGTAGGGTCACCAAAGGTGTCAAATCTACTCCATAATTCCCAGCTAACACTAACAGGCATGGAGCCAAGACAATCTTCTTCCTTACACGGTGCTGAAGACTACAGCAGCTGCACTATTTCTCCTTCGGGATCTGTTGACTATAAATGTATTAATACTTATTTAATTTAAAATTGAATTGGTAATTCTTAAATTATCGTTCACAAGAATTAAACGATCTTAAAGAAACTTTTGTGTATTGTTTCTTTTTAAGGATACAAATCATCCTTATACACCAATACACCAAATCAATCCTTCTACACCAAATCATCAATAACATCCCTCCAAATGATTTCACAACTTTTACTGATGGCAATCAAAAAGAATATATGAGCAGGCAGAAAATTTATGGTTAAATATCTGAAGAAACTACTCAAAATTTACTGTGAGCACTCAAGACGCAGTAAATGTATGATAAATGTAATCTGAAAACAGTTTAAATAATATAAATCGGAATTTTACGATACAAAATACTGGAATTTGAATTCCGCTTCTATTTATTTTTGTTTTGGAAATATTTTTAATTTGACAACAGATTTAATTACATAAAATATACAGCTTCGAGTTATTACCTTTCGGAAAGATTTAATAAAATGTACTTCCAAATTAAAGTTTAAAAGAGCATTTTACTCATGCTCTGATTACATTTGTTTATGTATACACTTTATAATTAAAGCATTGTAAATTTTATCTTCTGTGAATAAGTATCACCTGACAAAATATTATAAAAGCTTTCATTAATAAATCCATTGTTTTGAAAATATTATGAACATATTACATATTGCAAGTTTTACTATACATACTGGCTTTGAATTTTTTTTTCACCTCCTGCTTTAAAATACTTTCTTCCAGTGTTTTATTAGTACTTTATTTTGACATATAACGGAATAAGAAATAGTGACTTCTCGAATGTAAAGGAAAGTAATGATATTCAGATCAATAAAGATATTAGTTTGAATTGTCCACCTTCGGCATGAGTGTGAAAGTCAATTTATTGGAAGTCTTATTATAACAATAACATATTCAATGTATTTCAGAGAAAGCGCTATAGTATTCAAACTATACAATTTGAATTACAGATAGAGCGGAATTACTGACTAACATTTGTTTTAATGCTGGTAATATGTCAAAAAAATGGTCTTTAATTAAAACTTGTGTAAATAAAATGTCATAGATTAATATTATTTTGCTTTCGTTTACGTTACAATATTTAGCATTATTATTTTATAATATTCAATTTTTCTCACGAGAGAAATGAATTTTAATACAATAAATGAAGATAAGTACTGAAAATTCTCATTAGGGAAACAGGATTCTGTCACAGCAACAAGTACACGCTTATGTACTAAAAATATAAATAGAAGCACAGGTTTTATCAGTACAATTAAAATTAGTCTATACATCTATACATGAGATATTTTTACCAGTAATAAAAATCTATTCGAAAAAATAATTACAAATTATAAAACACATTCAGAGTAAAAACGCAAAACTCTTGCATAATATATCTTTAACTTTATTTATATGCATTTATTATTCTTCAATAATTTATTTGTATTCATTAGAGAAATTTTTGCGCCATATTCAACTGCAATTCTTTAAAAATATATAAATGAATTTCGTATTATTTTACTATTTAATTAATAGAAATTATCATTGAAAGCAAATAACTGTAAATCATTAAATTCTTAGATAAAATTTTGAGGTATCAAAATGATATTTTATGTAAATTATATATATATATATAAATTTTCAATTAACCCAATAATAACAATAATAATTGCTTCATTCAATTTTCCAAATAATTTAGTAATCCAAACGAAATTATGTAATTTAGAGATAAATTATTTAATGTCGAAATGAATCAAAAATAATGTATCCAGTAGTTACATGAAACAATTAAACTTAATTCATTAATTTAAAAGTTTAAAGAATAATATATAAATATTTTAATAATTATTTTTATTAGATATGTCATAATTAATCAAAAATAAAATATAAACCATTATCTGTGAGAGGGATATAAAATTATTATAATGCCAAAATAAATAAAGCTTTTGACATTTGAATCAATCATCCCATTAATTTATTCATAATGTTCATATTTTTTTATCATTTATGATTAAAATGTAATTTTTTATTTATTCAAATATTCCATATTTATACATTCCATTCTTATGAGCTATCAGCAACATGTTTAAATTTCTAATTTTGAGAAGGTGAAATTAAAGACTGATAACATTTATTGGATTTGAATAAATTATAATGGTACTTCATCAAGTCAGAAAATAACAATATTAAATGTAACTAAATCTATATAAACTTATTGTAAAATTGAAGCAATTAGAGGTATTATTTTCCTTCACATTAATATCTTAAATAATAAATTTTATTTACATTTAGACAAGACAATGTTTATTTGAAAATATCTCAGAATCGAAAAAGTCCCGATGAAATATTATCTTGAAATGTGAAAAAATAGCAGTTAGTCC